>JAYJMH010024858.1:0-18523 GCA_036873815.1 Phacellophora camtschatica
ATCAATGTTTTGAGGCATATGCTCATCAATATCATAGTCACTAAGATTAGGTAAATTTTTCAATTCGGAAGTGATTTCAAAAGAAGGAGTAGACTCAGCAAGGGAGGGTAGATCAAAATCATTGAGTTTTGATAAATCATTATTTTCCGTTGAACCAAATGGGAAAATTGATTCATTATTGGATATTAAGCAACTGGTGCAAAGCCATGGAATGTTATCAGGTGTATTCGTAATAGTGTCATACTCAGCATCTGAAATTTTACTGCATTTCGTATGTATCCAAAATTTACATTTATGACAGTAAATGCACCTCTGATTTTTGTTCACATTTTTATGGCAGGTGCCACATGGAAATTTTTGCTTAGGAGACATTTTATAGTTATATTAATATTTATAAACTGAAATTAAGATAATACAAAGTATGCAAAAATGATAAACGTGGTAACAGAAAGTAACACAACACAAATGTGAATTAATAAACACAATGCTCTGCTCCTAGGGGATCTGCATGAATAAAAGGTTATTTTTCACACGTTGTGTACGGGGTTTAAAGTTTTCTCTCTTCTTTTGAAAGAAGATAAAAGCGACAGGACGAAATAACTTATTTTATATAACTTATCTTATTGTACAGTTCTTTCAATCGCTAGTTAAAAAAAAAAACAACTTTTCGCAACAAAAGTTGATCAGGGATTTAGAAGTCGTCTCTTTTTCAAATTGAAGGAACGAAAAGACACCTGCAAAAGAAATGTTTTCTCTCGCACTTGTATTTTTGAGAAAAAAGAGGCTTCCCCAGCCCTTACACGACCATGATTGCTTTTGTTGCGAGGGAAATCAAATATTAATCTTCATATCATTAATTCAACGGTGATAGGGAGAATATTAACACTCCCACACATCAGTTATTTATTATTTTGTCGTCAAGCGTTTTCAGGGAGTCAAAAAAGATAAATTTGCCGTTATTAAGTTTGGCAGCTAAGTTACAATTTATGTCCGCGAAGACAAAGTCCACCTGTGGGTTTTCTTTCGCAAAACTGCTTGCCTCCCCTAATGTGACATATCTCTTTTTTGTAAGGTCTAATTTAATGCGAAGCGCTGGAATCTTTTTCCGATTCCTTTAAATTTTGGTCCGGTCCGCAAAAGACTTAAATTTAACGATGATTTGTTGCCATGGAGAATCACCAATGAGTCGAATTTTCCCAATCCTGTGCGCTCTATCCACCGAGTCCAAACCAACACCACAGTCAAGATCCTTTATTACTTTGCCAATTTTTTCTACGCAATCTTCCTTTGTGCCATTTTTGGGTAAATCAATATTTTCGAATCTCAAGCATGTGCGTCTGCTGTACTGCTCGGCTTGCTCAAGCTTGATTTCAGGCTTTTCAATCTTCACACATTTTTCTTCCAGAAATTCGATGCGTGTTTCAAGAGAGTGAACTTTTACTCTTTCTTGTTTCAGTTGTTCTTCGAATTTAGGCTCAATTTTCCTAGTGGCTCTTTCCAAGGCTTCTTCCATAAATTTCTTGTTAGGCAAGTTTGATAATTCTGCTTGGAGAGTTGCCAGTGCCTGGGAAAGAATATTTTTAAAATCTTCCTGTTTTTTTGCCATGCTTGATTTGCTTCATGATTTGCTCCCCCATAAGGTGCAGTTCTTTTACATCATTTGATTCGCAGGATCAATATTTGGAAGAACCTGAAAAATTCAGCAATTTTCAGATAACTCAAATTCGTGACCGTTCACGGGTGTGTAAAACTAATGTTTTTGAAGGATGAATGTCTTCTTCTTCTTCTTCCGTTCGGGTGTTAAAGATAGCAGGATGCAATTTGACACCAGAGATCACGATTCTCCATGCACTTCTCTAATTCATTGGTGCCATTCAAACCGGTATTTCACAGTAGCGTCTCAACATTTTTTTGCCTCTTACTCTGTAAGTGACCACGTTGGACTGCCATAAAGTAGTATAGACTCAACTGTTGCTCTGAATAACTGCACCTTAATTTGCTTTGACATGTAACTCCTCCAAATATTATTCATTTTGTTCAGGGCTTGCCATGCCAATGCTTTTCTAACATTAATGCCTCTTTCTTTCGAATCAACCCAGCTACCAAGATATCTGAAGTCCTGCTATTCTGTAGACCATACAGTATCTTGCCAAATATGTTGCCCCCCAATTGTCATTATCCCTTCAGTTATTACATTGTAGAACATAGTATTTGTCTTCTTCGCATTGAGACCTAGACTAACCTTACCACATTCTTTTTCTACGCTCCGCATTAATATTCTGGCTTGTTCGATTTCATTACTTAGCAAAGCAATGTCATCGGCAAAATCTAGATCTGTGATTGATACAGCTGGAATTCTGCGACTTTGACGTTGTCTGATTGTTAGCCCTAGCTCCTCTTCGCGACCCTCGGTAGCTTTCCGCATGGCATAGTCAAGAACAATCACAAAAAGGTATGGCGCAAGAGTATCACCCTGCATTACTCCAGCTAGGATATCAAGATAGTCTCCATCTGGTGAAAAAGCAATATTATTTGCTAAAACTCATAAATCCTAGGAAATTGTAGGAAAAGCATAATTTCTGATACACAATTAGTAATAAACGGGAAAAATAACTTTTCATGTTGAATTAATGAGCATTTATACTAATTAAATACTTTTTATAATTTAATGCAGTTGTTTATTGATCTTATGACGTAATATCTGTATATGACGCCTTATAGGTTAAATTTTGCATGTCAGCAAAATCTATATCAACCATATGAAAGTACCTTTCACGGCGAATAAAATGGTATATTTTGTGAAACGATTGTCTTGTTAGGATGTGTTACTATTAGGTTCCCAACCACTTGCCAAATAAGGACATATGGAGATCACGTGGCAGAAAAATATACTGTAACTGAATTTTTAATTTAGAAGCCAATTTTTAATTTAAATTTGAGGTTAAGTCAAGAATTTTCAGGTCCAAATTTCAAGTAATTTAGATACAGTTATTAAGAAATGTTTAATTTTAAAAAGTGAACGAGATTTTAAGGACTGAAATTTACCTCGTTATATTCGATTTAAGGTTTTCGGTCCATCCTTTTAACCAGCAGCAAATAAAAATAAGCTCATTTTTTAATAATAATAAATAAATCCTAAAATCGTCAAAAAATTAAGCATGTTATTTTGTTTCCAACACCAGGAATCGACTGCAACCCCCTGCAACCTGAAAACAGATTCCTTCTTGTCTCAAAGAATTTACCACAGTCTGGCTTAAGAAAAAACTTTTAGAAGTTTTGGTAATAAAATGAGCCAAAATTTTAAGAAACCGAGTTTAAAGCCAAGTCTCTTATAAAAATGCCTGTAACCCATTACAAATTCTTCGGTTTTCAAACCGAAAAATTCCTTTATCAAAACAAGTAAAACGACGCAATGAAATTCTCCGAACACCGAACAACACTTTGTATTTGCGAGCATACGTCAAACCATTTCCTTGTATTTTCTCGTAACATTCGCAGGGTAACATTCACTTCCACCGACATCATCATATTAATTTTTTTTCAACACACGACAAAAACTCGTGATATAGTTTGAATGACTCTTCTTTCAGACTAAAATAATAAGCAACAATTTTTAGCAAACGAACAACAGCAACAATGTCATTGATTTTAATTAAATATAAGTAACAAAAACAAGACATTATAAGAATCAAAAGCCAAAGCAACTATAAAATCTTTCGATTTTATAGTTTACAGGAGAATTTGTCATTTTTTGACGGTATCTAAATACAGTATTTATCTTACAAACATGCATACATAGCAACATTTGCAATAAATTTATTTAGTTTACTGTTCTTCACCAAATCAAATCAAGGAATCAAATTTATACACAGATGGCCATCGATTAATCGATGGGTCAACGTGTGAAATAATCTGGATAACAGTGCCATAGTGCCTATTGAAGCAGGGCAGCCCCCCCCCCCACTTTTTTGTCAAATTTGAGATTCTGGTTTTTTGTGTTGTTTATTCGGAAAGGCGATGCCCCCTCCAGAAAATAAACGTTTGAAAATCCTGGCGCTACCTACAGAAAATGTTTGCTTCCAACGGCAGTGTGTGTACAAGTTGTTCCTGACATTTCAAAGGCAAGACATCATCAACCTGACGACAATGTCTTATGTTTGCTCTGGACTTCACTGAAAGAGCTTTCAACCGACCTGCCATCGCGAAAGATTGATTGACAGGCCATGACAGCTCTTTATTGATTATCGTCTGGATTAAGGACATTTGGCGACCTGTTAGTTAATTAAATCCCGCCTTTTCGATAGCTTTTGGTGGTGTGAATTATCTCAACCCCCATCTAAGCAATTATAATGACAGTTCCATGAGTACTTATGAACCAATCGGGAAGCGTTATCCTCCCGCAGCAACTTGTTGATTGGGTAGCGGCTACTTCAGACGGCTTTTAGTTATTGACAGTTAAAAAGTTGTGGTGGATAGGATTGTTCTCCTTTGTCTGAGGCGGGCTCTTTGATCAAATTTTGCGAAGAAGATTAATTCCCGGCCACATTGGAATGAAATTCAGTTGAGTCATGAGAGCGGTTGAGACGCCTCAGCGTACGACAGTGAAAGAGCAAGAAAGCAAACGAGCTGATTTTCCGATCCTGGCCTTAGAAATGTTAACTCAAAGAGTTCCTCAAATTCATTGCGATTATTTACAGCCACACTCAACGGTAAGATTTTATTTCGAGTATACATTTCACACAAAAGTATGTGTTTGTGATGTCCGTCTACTTACTTTTGCGCATTTGTTTGATCATGCACGTACATACATATAGTATACATCATACAGAAAGACTTGGAGAATAATAAAAACTTTATATACAGTTAAAGAATTAAAACAATTTGATAAAACTACACCGGAAAAGGTTTATTTATCTTGTGTCATTCATCTGTAAGTAAAGTTATCGGCTATGGGTGTTCCGTGACCAAAAAGAGGGAAGTTTTTAAAAACAAGAAACAAGTTTTTGATATTTCTTTGCGATCGACATAATATTATTTTGAAATTTGTCCGGTTCTGGCCAGGTTATTGCTGGCCTGTACGAGGGCAGGCTTATGATGCATTGAAATTAATTGTCAACTTAAATTTACCAAGATTACAATGCCAAGTAGGCTTTTCTTTTGTGAGATATATATATAGATGCTGACACGCACAAGAACAGCTAAAATATCTTTTTGCAAATTGTTATTTTCGGTAAGGAGATCATTTAGGCGTTATCTCTCTCCGTTTTTCTTGTCTGCAACTTTCATTCGTTTTAAGCTTGATAGTTAGGCCTTTTCAGACAAACTTCAGTCAGCAGTCGTACGAAAAAAATGAAACATGTGCACTGTATTAGTATTATCAAATTGTGGAAACGGGTAAAAATAATCACACGCAAAAATAATAGCACTTTTAAGTATGACTGCTACTGTACTTTGTCTGCATGACCTTGTTTGAAATGTATGAAGGGTTGTCGATCGATCGATCTGAGATTGCGCCTTATAATCAACTATCACTCGCTGCAATTAACAGTTTGTGAAAAAAGTTAAAAAGAAAAAAAGCTATAAGTAACAAGTATACTATAGTCTATGGTACATTGATTGAGCTCAAAGTTTATCATCAAAACTCTCTGGCGTCCGAATTATTTGTTTTGTTATTATTATTATTTATAATTATGTTAATTTAACTTCATTTCCGAAAATTTAACATTTTTTTTTGAAGCACTAAAATGGTTTAAGAAATTGAGGATTTATACCTTATATTTTCTAATACTTGCAGTTGCACCATTGTATTCCCGTTGATTTGTTCGTGAAATCCGCACACGACAAATACCGACATAAAGCGCGAGCAGGGACGATGTAATCCTGAGACAAGATAAGATCATGCCATGGCGTGTATTTTCAAACTTGAAAGCGAATTTGAGAAATGTCAATGACGTGTAAGAAATTTACGCGCTTGAGAATAACATAACTAAAAATACACACGAACTTATCAAACTTGGTAAACATGAGATCATGAACACTTGCGGCTCATCACTGTAGTCATTGTTCACGCGCGTAACCTATAGTATATAGGCCCATGTGTGTTTTTGGATACAAAAACAAAGTCTTGTTTAATCATTATTTTCTTAAAATAAAACCTATATCTTTTGCTTCATCTAAACAGTATTATTATTTACACAGAGTATGGAAAACAAGACATCGCCGTTGGCTCTACTCGCCGCGACGTGTAGCAGCATAGGCCGCACAGACGCCGAGAAGGGAAAAGAAACCAGCATGATGAAAACAATGTCTCCTAGGATTTCCTCGAAATCTGAAGACTCGAAGTCATCATTCAAGCCTTACAAACAAGAATTGAAATTTACGGCTTTGCCGAAACCTCACACTGAAGGAACAATTACGTCTTCTGGCACGCCAACGCCGTATGGATATTCTTTTTGCCACGGACGCTTCCCTGCAGGTCTAATGCCACCGCCGCCAGAAATGGAAAAGGACAGGCACGGGAATTGCGGAGTAATGCCTCATTTCGAACCAAACCGTGAAGTAAATTTGCATTCGATGATGAAATGCCACTCTTCTGCAAACATGCCGGGCCAAAAAGCCGGACTGTACCCTGGACATGAACACGAATGTACGCATTGTAATGCAATCAGATCCGCCGCGTTACCAATAGGACAGTCAACACGCGGGGGATTTTGTCCTTGTTCTTTATGTGCGCAAATGAGAGTGCATCCTGACGCTGCTGCGTTGAAACAAGAATGCCAGTATCAGTCGATTCAGTCAATGTATCCGCATGTGAAAAATCCATCCAACATTTGTCGGGATCCACACTGCCAGAACTGCACAACAAAATATCCACACAATTCCGGACTTCAAAACTTTATTCACCCGGCTTTGATCCACCAGTGTACTCACTCGGGAAAAACCGTGCCTTCGGGCTTGCCCGGAAGCGGTTCGCCAAGTTCACTGCCTTCAGACATGTACATGAAACCCAAACCACCAATTTCAGCGTCACATCCTTTCATTTGTAATTGGATGGCAGATAACAAACATTGTGGGAAAAGTTTCGTCAATTCTGAGGAGCTTTTGCAGCACCTCAGGACGCACACGTCGTTGACACACGCGCAGAGTCGCTCTCCGTGTGGGACGCACGAAGCTTCGAGCCAGTTGAATCAATTGTCGTGCAACATACACGGATGCCCGTGTAGATTTGGAAAGTCTGCAAGCAAGCCGGCCCCGGGCCCTGTGCCATCTGGATACGTGCCATACCCTTCTGGCAGTTCTGCATCTTTGAGATATCATCCATATAATGGGCTTGGTACCAAATTGAACGAGCTGAACAACTCCAATGGTTCTTATGCGTATATACCCCATGGGATGATTCATTATTGAAGGGATAGAGTATGGGAAAGACTCAAGGACTTGGCATTTCTTTGAAATTCTGTGTTCTGTTGGAATCGAAATGATGTCTTTTATTTCAGAGACATTTCTCATTTTTCGTAAACCCTTAGTCAGTTCTGTACAGTTTTAATTTTAATAAGCGATTTTTTAAACATTTTAATTTTCAAAATGTGAAAAGAAAATTCATATGTTATATTTCTAGAAATAATTTAGAATTTTAGGCCTAACCCAACTCTAGTGAAGGGCAAATTATTTTTTGCTACTTGTTTCTTAATTAGAAAATTATATACATAGGATTTGCGTAGCTATCAGAAAGAAACAGTTTTACCAAGATTTTGCAAACTGATAAAAACCAAATCTGTGTTTTAGAGCTGGGCTGGTGTCCGCATTGTATGAACACTCGAAATTCAGCCCGTTTAGGCCAGGTGGTTGTTTTGGCGAACTTTCTTGCTCGCCTGATATGGACAGGCTCCTAGGCCAATGGCAGCGTGTTTTTTAGATTGTTTTTAGATTGAATCATGTTCAAGCGTTGTGAATTGTTTATACATGTATTATTAAATTGTAGATTACTGTATTAAAAGGATTTGTATGATATTAATCCAATGTAGTTGCAGAGAGAAATGTGTTTTAATGCAAGCTAATTAGAAAGTGAACAAGTTTATTTATTTTACTATTTACTTTTTTTGCGAAACTTTCACCCCAAGTTAGGCCATGTTGGAAGCAGCTCAGGGCAAAGAGGGGCAGAACCCTTAAAGGCAAGGAAGAGACACCCCATTCCGGCTTCGGTACCCCTGGCCAATACCTTTGATGAAAAAGATTTTTGATATGTTTTCAAATCAAGACTTTGTAATCCAACTTTTGGTTCTTGCTGAGCCATAAGATAGATTTATCAACATTTTGAGATAAGTGTATTGTGTTTTTGATTCGTGGAATTAGATTTTGCGAACAAAATTTAGTCTTGAGAGCCAATTCATACGTCTCTATCTACATTTTTATCAAATTTATAGCGATGTAAAGATTGGAAATTTATAAGAACTCTAACAATGAAAATGACAGGAGAACGAATCACCTCTTTAGTGTTTCAAAATGTGTGCGGCCAAATCTTGCGTGCCAGACCAGACCTTATTGCCTTGCGTACCAGATCCAATGATGTAAAATATTTCTGGGCGACGGCCTACGTCTGCTACCCAGGGTAGTCTCTTATCACGGATTTCGGAAGGTTTGGAAATATGATTTTACTCACCGAAACATTGTGTGTTTCTCCTTCAGTACGACTTTAGGCCCTCAACTTTCAAAGGGAAGAAACTTGCAACAAAATATTGTTTCTCCTTCATAGGCCAAGAACAACGTTCCGCCTTGTTGGTTGGTGACTTATTCGATTCGAAGGCCTGTATGATTTAAGGAGAAGCGCCACGATATTCGGCTGAGCAAAATCATATTTTCAAACAATCCAGTGTGCTGTAACGTTCGCAACAAAACATAGGGGTGGAGGTATGAGTTCAATAGACAGTTCCCGGGGTGTGCCATTTTAACGTGTGAAATCACACCCTAAAATTTGTAAATTTTTCACAAACAATACCCTAAAATTGATAAAAAATATATACCATGAGCCTACTTGTGTTGTCTACACGCGAATCTACCTATCTGCTGGTGTTAAACACAAAGGCGAAAGTATAGGAAATACATGACAAAAAGTTTGTAGCACAGCACTAGATTGGCTACACAAAATATAGAGTAAAATTCACGGGTTGTAGGAAAGGTAAATATACGACAGGTGGAATGAAAAAAATCAAAATAGGAATAAAATGTTAACTTTACTTTTCCCAAAGCCCGTGGTAAAACCTGCCAGATAAGATTTGCCTCGATACTATTTGCTAACCTTTCATTGCTTGCCATTTTTCATTGTTCACCGTAGCCTCGTTTCAATAAATGTGTTTAACCAATCAAATCATCTTTGTTTTGTTTTGTGCAATTTGATTGGTGCCACAAGGATTTTTCATTGGTTTCCTCAAATATTATTTTCGGCCTGCTGATACAGCTTTTGGAATCAAAATACCACCTGTGATTCCAGACACGATTCGAGGGACCATACTCATAACCAAACCCACAACTGTTTCTATTTTGATAAAGATGCTTGCCACCGATAAGAATCTTTCTCAGCTCCTCCCATGCAAACTGTAAATACTGTGATATTTTTCTCAAATGGAGTTGATAACGGTTGATAACAAAATCTTCAAACAATCTTGAGATATTTTGATGTTATTCTATTGTGATGTAGCACCACATAAATATGATAACTTATGTAGAGGAGGGCCTTTAAAATAATTTCCAGGTTCGAGAAGTCTTGCATTTTTTGGTGCATTGTGAACAATTTATAAATGTTTCACTGCAAATTTAGAGCATATTTATTTGGGCGCTTACTCGTGGAGGTACTTATTCAAGGCATCGTGGTATTTAGATGTGGGAATATAAGCAGCTGGTGTGTGTGAACGTGGAATTAATTCTTTTTAGACATGATGGCGTTACCCTGGGTACTATTTACAGGGTATAAAGGCTTGAAATACGAAAAATTGGCGTAATTGCTTGAAAATTGGGCCTCTTTGTGGAGACAGAATTTAGCTGGAGGTATGGGGAAGAGTGTACGTAAACTGCGGTTACAATCATTATTCCATCGATTGTAAAGTGTACTTATTGATGACTGTGTTATCAAAGTTCTTTGCTTGTTCGTTTAGAAGTCTCCTGCAGAAAAAAAAATTGAGCGGCGGCCTAGTTTTAAATTTATTTGCTACCACAAATGTTCCTGTCACCAGTGGTGACCAGAGTGCTGTCACATAAAAAAAATAAAGTAATACCACCATGAAGCAATGTGAACACCATTTGTTTAATTTCTATGATATTTTTTGAACATATTTATTTGTGATTTTGTGGAGTTTGTTTCCCAAAGTTTTTTCCCAAAATTCACAAATAAACATAATAAACAAATAACATTAAAATTCAACAAAGTTCACCTGAAGAAGAAAATGTATCTGCCAAATGTTTTCGCCTTGTTGAGAATATTAAAAGCATTCTCTCGTTGTTTGCCCTGCCTATATCACTATCAGAATTCAGAAACTCCTTCATAACGGGAACACTGGCTTTATCTCTAGATTAGGACCAGCAATTCATAAAAATCGTGAAATGTCGTGATAAACCTGCTATAAAGGTCCTAGCCATGTTTGTTAAAGATGATATCATTATAAACGAAGCTAACTACCCCCGGGGGGGGGGGCACTCTTAAAAATTTGGGTAGTGGGGGTGTGCGGCCGGAATGGGCGCCTTTTTTCCTTCGTTTTTCCTAAGAATGGGTATGTTTTTAAAGAATTTTCACCTAAGAATGGGTGTGTTTTCAATAAATTCACCTGAGAATAGGTGTCTCTAATAAATTTACCTGAGAATGGATTCATTTTTTGAAATTCCACCTTACTGCTTAGAAATTAGCCTATTTTTATTACCTATGGATGGGTTTTCAAAAAACTCAATTACCTATGAATGGGTAAAAAAAAATTTGACTCCCCACATACCCCTACCAAAATGAAGTCAAGTCCCCCCCCCGGGTAATTACCGCAAGCCCATCTACCCTGATACCTAATCACACACCTATGTTTATTTTGCTTGTTACTTATATTTACAACGAATGATATTTACAACTTTTTCTCGTGTTGAAACTTTACACTTTATTTATACTGGTTATCATACCTCGATTTTGAACGTTTTTTGTAACATTAGTTATTAGTTTGTTATCTGCTTGTAATTTAGATACTGTGAATTGCAAAAATGTACTTTTCTAGTCGTAATAATTCTCTGCTTTTTGCTAGGAGCCTGGGATCTAGATGAATTTTATGGCGGGAAAGCTGCAAGGCTACAAGTGAGGCTGAAATCAGATTCAAAGATTATTTATTTTCAGGTATCCATTTGAATATTTTTGCATCCAGATTAATGTCTGAAACACTGAGCTTTATATATTGTCAGAAAATATATACAGCTTATTTGTTTAATTGTTTATTGTGTTTGCCTTTTAACCCAGGGGGACTCCTATGTAAACTTGGCGTAGATGTCCGTAAAGTCAGGGTTCTAAATTTTAAGGGTTTGGTATTGGTTATAGGGGTGTCAAAAGCACAGTTTCAGTATCATTTAGGGGTGTATAAATCTGATTACTTTGAATAAAATTATTTTCTGAATTCTAAAATCAATAAAATGAGACAGACAGAATGTTTCAATTTTAAAGTTAAAGTTTTAAGAGAATCCCAAAACAACTAATGAATAGTTGGGGGTTATAGACTAGTAAATGCTTAATCTGTTTAATAATTATGTTTGCACGACTGTTTAAAGATAATAAATTTATTTAGTTTTCCTACTTAGGACATAGACTAAACGAATTTTTTTTTGTCGAGAAACTAAATAAGCAAACTAACTTCATAGCTTCATACGTAGCTTCTTTTATTATAGACTTTGTAATTTTAGGGTTTTGAGAAAATTTACGGACATATACGCCCAGAGTCCCCCCTGGGCCTCGTGATTGAACAAAATTGGCATGAAAAGGTTGGCAGACGTACTCAAAAAAGAATATGTTTTGTCTAGATTTTATGGCAATGTTTACTTATTACATAATGGGTAATAAGACACCGTTGATTGCATGACTTGTAAGTATCCAAATGCCCATCCCCATTGCTTGCGACTTCAAAGCATTTTGCCCATCAGAAGGGGCACCCAGACATACAGGAGAGTCAGTTTGATATCTTTGGGTAGAATGCCGTTTTCACTTTCTGGATATTCAATAGATATGCTGTATTTTTAACTTATTATTTCATATTCAAATCTTTGAAAAGTGCATTTACATCAAAGTTACATCATAAATTACAATATTTAAAAAAAATTACATCTTCATCCCTCATCTAATCTATCAATTTTTGATATCTTTGGTAGAAGGTATCCTTTTTTTATTCTTTATATTCTTTATTAAGTATTATCCAGCTATTATTTTGGCTTGTTCAATTTTTGTATGAATCTCCCTATATGCTTTTCAAATTCTTTCATTGAAGATCTTGAAAATTTGTTATCTTATGCATCTTATGCTACAGTTTTTGAAAGTTGGGTATAAATATACTGTGAGATGATATTTTAAGTGGCTTGCTGACTACTTCAACTGACCCCCTGCGGGGACGCCAAGTGCCAATTTCGGAATTTGAGGGTCGTTTTGGGGGTCCATGTCCCTCTCTTCTTTTGCTGAAATTGCAAATGTTTCCTCGTTGTTTTGTAACAAAAGCCTTGCCAAAACTAGAAAAAACATTTTTGTTTGTGTTTCCTTATCCCCAGTGATCATTCATTGTTCTTTTTCCATTGTTTATTTGTTCTTGTTTCATTGTTCCCTTACAGTTCTAGGCATTTCCCTCTGTTCCCAAGTACCCCTAAATCGTAGGGTTACCCCCTGACTCGTATTCGTGTAAATAGCGTGTAATAGTTTTTTCATATCATTCTGCTTTAGTCATCAGTTAGTAATCAACAGTCAAATAAATACAAATATGGTTTATCTATTCGAGTTATTCTAACAAAATTACCCTGCATTTTGTAGTTTCTTGTAAATGGACACTGGTAAAACCCGCAATCAGACCATTTTCTAGCACCCATGACCAAACAGTGCAGTTAACGTTCATGCCAAGTGCCCCTTTTGGGCATTTTGTAGCTCGTAAATGGGCACTCGTAGCTAAAACCCGCATTCAGACCGTTTTCTATCGCCGATGAAACTCACTCAATTAGCGTTCATGCCAAGTGCCCCTTTTGGGCGTTTTTGTAGATACTTGTAAATGGACACTCGTAAAACCCGCAATCAGACCGTTTTCTATCACCCATGACCAGACTGCGCAGCTAAATTTGCAGTTTATTGATTTGCTACATTTTGAAATACATTTTGAGCTAAAAAGGAAGATTATGTCATCTCATATCATCTTGACAGTTTAATTGATTCATGGTCCACTTTGGAAATTGTAAGCTTTTTATTCTACTTCTGCGAGGGTTTAATTTTGGGCTTATAATTTCATAGTTGAAAGTAAATTTTTACATGATACTGAATTGAGTGAGATTATAATTCCTGCTTAACTAGATTGAACTTTCTTCGGTCAAAAACTGAAGACGAGCGCCCAGAAATTTCTAAATCTCTTCAACGGTGAAACTATAATCTCGACAAGATATCAAATGAAAATGGAAAGCTGTGCCTGCATGGAAGAGGCGTAAATTTGGCGGAGGCGGGTTATGGTTATTTTGATACATGAGACATCATTCTTAGCAAGGGCATTCATTTTGAAAATGAAATGCTATCTCTTTTGCGAACGACCAAGTTTAAACTGCTCACTGACTGTTTTCCGTCATTCCAAAAACCAATCAAAAGAAGCCTGCTAAATTTGAGCCTCGATTTGACAATGATGAAAACAATCCAATCACGGAGAATGAAATTGTCGTGTGTCAACAAAACCGTGTGTTGATTGGGCCGCTGCGGAGGAAAATCGTTGACTAGCCTAAATTGGAGGGGGCGTTTTTTGCCCTAAATCAAATGAGCTCTTGTGTTCTTGTTATCATTTGATTTAATTTGTTTACGAAGATATTTCAGAATTACTTTGCTTGCAAGAATAGGCCTCGTGGTTCCTGATGCAGGAGATAAGGGTAAAGTGCGTTTTGTTATACTTTTTACAGTGTTGTTTACTGCCAGTTTTGAAGAAACAAGGTCAGATCTCACGAAGCACATTGTCTGCGTAGATAAGATTCTTCAATCTTTATATCTCCTACGAGCATATTGCGATTTGACCAGATTGCCTTGATTGCATTCTGAAGATTCAAACAAAAGGCCGCGCACATCTCATCATGACTCGATCACAAATTAAGAAAGATGGTCCGCTTTGAGGCGACCGCGCGTTAATCCGCTTAGACTCAGCCAACATCGATCTCCGTGATAAGATAACGCCCGATAAGTTATCAAACTTGGATTAAGATCACGATAACACAGATCTTATCGTTCAGTTAACATGACGCAAATGGATCTTTATCAGGGTTGGCCTGACCACGATACCGACGTCGCCAATGCTCAGATAAAGTATCTTTTCGCGACAAAGCGTTCATCAAATCATCAAGTAGAGCATGCGCTTTTAGTCTGGCTCGTTGCGTCCACCCAACAACAACAAGTACGTTTTCTGCACGAGGACCATCCTGCGACAACTTACCACGTCTAAAAAGACACGATGATATGCCGCTAGGACTGGAACTGGATTGCATTAATAATTGTAATACCGTAATAATTCGATTAAGCGTCGGGGGGGGGGGGCTTATTCAAAATTCGACCTTTTTATAGGAGGGGCTTATTCGAGAGGGGGGCTTATTTGAGTGAGGACGCTTAATCGAATTGTTACGACAATTACAATTATTTTCTTTGGGGGGGGGGGGTGTTTCTAACACTTAGAATGAACCTTTTTTAGATGAAAGAAGGATGTACAGAACATTTTAAATTTCATTCCTCCCCCCCCGGTTTTATTCCCATATCTACGATCCCCCATGCCATGATTCTCCTCGCAAAAATATTTCAAGGAAAGGCAATGGAATTTACTGGGGTCCCTGTCGGCTCACACTTTCATGCTTTATTTTGCTTTTGCTTGCGACTTTATGGTCTTATGGCCCCGGTTCTATGGTCTTAGGGTCTTGTTTTTATCAAATGCCTTTTGTTTTTGTTTTATGTGACAGCCAGCCATTAAAAAATTTCTCAGAAAGATGGGAATATTGCACTGAAATGATAAGTATAGTTACATGTGCATGTATGTCCCACAAGACATTAAGAAATTTTGAATATAGAAGCGCTTCCTAGGTTTCTTGTTAAAAACAATATGTGTAGGCCCAAAACAATCTAGGCCCAAAACAATTTAGGCTCAGAGTTTAAAAAAAATCAACGCGAACTCTTTCCTCCGTGTCATCATAACCTTGGTAACCTTTGTTTTCATAACCTTTGTTTTCATTTGTTGTTGTTGAGTTTTTAAAACTAAAGAAGAATTTATTCAAGCATGCATTGGAGGGCCCCTTGTAAAGCAGCTTTCGCTGAAGGGCAACCCTCCCTAAACATATTAAATGAAATGAAACGAAAAAGCCAGACTATATTTCAGATTGCAAAAAAAACAAACCAAAGCAAAAGAATCCTATTACCTACACGTGACAAAACATAAAAGTTTGATTAGGATTGCAAAATTTCGTTTTTGTTGCAAGGGAGAACACTGTCATTTAGCTGTTTGAAATTTGCAAATGGGCAATGGCGGCATTGACCGTCCTTGCACGAGCTGTTTTTGACTCATGTTGATCAACAGAAAGGGAGATAAAAATTCACAGCAACTGCCGAAATTGAGGAGAATCTGAAAGAAGAATAGGCCAACAACTATATTGTCTTTGTAGACTGTAGTTCTGTGTGTGTGGCTGTTGTTTTTGGCTCGTCTTCTCAACCAGAAATGCAGATGCCACACCAGTCCAATCAGTACTCACAAACAATTATGTTAAATTTTTTGAGGGAATTGGACTAACTACCCAAACGATTACCTTATCCAAAGACACCTTATCCAAACGATTCTACAGCAACTAACTGCAAATGAGCTAACTGAAATGTCAGTATTTTCTTGCTGTTGCAGTGATCATCCGCAAGGATCATGGCTAGGTACTACTGTTTATGAATTGAAATGCATTGAATTGAAAAGAGAAACGGTATCCAAACATTTTACCTAATGGCATGAAATATTAAGATAAAACGTTTACAAAATTGTTAAATTAGCAATGTAACACCCTCCAAAAACTTAAGTATACTGAAGAATCTGTTAAATTCCAACTTCATATCATGAACGAATCTTTTCCAAAATATTGATATCACTTAACTTTTCTCATGTAAATTATCTAAATTCATTCCAGACTTCTCGAACTTCCATTATAGTGCAGAAGGCCTATGTTTGAAATATATGACCATTGCCACTATATTTTTGAATTGAAAGCACATACAATTTTCGAATTCCTCCCCAGCCTACATATTTTTCATAGTTTTTAATGTTGTTTTTGTTTCTCAAAATCTTAGTACTATTATCCAGTCGACATATCGCCCGGGCGGAATCGGATATCCCGTATACTTATGGCAAAGTAAAGCGTGGAGCGGATCGGTAAATTCTGTGTTAAATTACATCTACAAGGCAACATCAGTTCTGTTAACTTTGCTAATTAGCATGTGCTCAGTTTCAAAGCTTTCGACGGTCATAGATTGCACAGGAATTAAATTGTTTTGGTTGTTTGGCTAGGCAATGATCAGCCACGACGTCCCGTCTTCAAACAAGTGCAAGTTTATCTGTGTCGGCTGATGAATGCTAACAAGGAATTTTTGCAATGGTGAGATCACAGATTAAACCTGCATAATGCTGTAATGAAATGAAAGTTACCGAAATGAGGATGTTTTTAATTTTTAATCAACTTAATGACTTGACCCAATAGAATAGCATGTTTTTAGAGACTCGATGTTAACAAATTGCAAGACCCATGTTTTATTCGCGGGCAAGACTCTATCATCAATAAATGGATTATTCTATCAATCTAACTTTTGGTTATCCAAATCCTGCACTATTCTTAATCCAACAGCAGGGCGGATTTATCTTCGATCTTCAAAATTGCTTTATTCAGATTCTTTCCCTTTCAAGGGTCCCTGAATCCCTGAATAAGTTATACTATTTGTCATTCCCCGTTTTTAAGGGGGTTTCTTGTGCAGCATTGTATGATATATAACCAGTGACGTAGGAACCGGAGGGCCCGGGGGAACTTTTTTGAGCTGTCTGTAGCCCCCACAAGGTGTTGTATGCCCTTTCATGAGATGACATGTCCCTTTCCGCTTGATATCTGAAGGGAAATGCGCCCCCATCTGCCCTTCTATTGAATAGGCCATTATGTGCCCCTAAAAAAAGTGCACCTTTTTCTCTGTGTCTCTCACTTTTGAAAACGTTTCGCTTTGGTAGAGCAAAACAATGCCTTGCAGATTTATTTCACGCTGCTAAAGTGTGGTGTCAGAAAGCTGAACGGCGGGGCAAATACCCTGATACGCTGAATTTTAACAGCACATTGTGTTGGGCAATTTTTGCGCTTAATAGATTTCATTAAGCGCTAACTTTGCCGCATTCGTCTTTCCTACCTTCTCAAATAAAACCCTTTTATAATGTTCGTATTGTTTTCTGCTGTGTTGCGTTTCTGAATTTTTGATTGGTGTAAACAACAATAGAAGTGATTTCAATGCTTATTTTATGATCACATGACGATTTTCTTGTCGATGATTTTATGATTTTGTATTTATAGCGGACCACTCATCTACCTTTTCAAGATAAGGCTGCCGCCATCATTCGAATTTATCATACTTTGGAGACATTGCATTAGACTAATTATGATCGTCGTAGCCATTGCTGCACGAGCTGATGGACGCTCAGTCTGTCTAAAGTGACAGCAACAACAACAAAGAACGAAAGAACAGGGATCTTACGGAGTGAGACTAATATTGCATTTTTTATTCTAAGTTCAATCTAATAACCAATTTCCACATTTTTTACGTAATGAATTGTCAAGATATTAGTGATTTAAAATAGGAGTTTGCAAGTAGGGTTTTGCAAGAGACTTGACCGTGGCGTGAAAATGATGTTTTTGCGGTCAATTTCCTTGCAAATTTCAGATCTTCTATTGCAATAATTTTGACATAAGTGGATGTATATATAGCCCTGGGCTTATTAACGCTCGCAAGCATTTTTAGGTTGGCTTATATTCGGGGGGGGGCTTATAAACGGGGGGCTTATATTTGGGGAGCATTTTGTGTCCAGAACTGACTCGATACTTAGGACCTGTACGCGTAAAATCTCTTCAGCACGGGTAGTTTTTAAAGAATTTAAACCCCAACCTAATATGAAACGCATTACACCAATATCTAACGATTTTATGTATATAGTACCATAATTTACCAAATATATATATATATATATATATATAAAATCAGTATATTGATTTGTCCGTGATAAAAGTGCTCAATACATATAAGTAG
>JAYJMH010024869.1:0-18523 GCA_036873815.1 Phacellophora camtschatica
ATAATCCTCCCTTTTAAGGATCAAACATCTGCTCAGGCTGTGAAAAAGTAATTGCATGATCTCAGTAATAAGATCAGAAAAGAAGTTCTACCTGTTTTCGCCAGCAGAAAAATCGTTCTATTGAATATGTAAGAGCCGCAAAAATTAAAGTGACTAAAGGTACCAAAAATTTTTGAGCCGAATCTCTGCCTGGCGTCTTTTTACAGGTAACGTGTGAAACAGCCAGCGGCGCAAGATTTTTGACAAATGTTATTTGCTTTCTTGGCACACCCCTCGTATACTGTTTCAATATTTCCCCGGAAGAACACTGCGTTCCCCGCCAGAAAGCTAGAGGAAACTGGCAATCATCGGCCTAGAAAGCAAAGCATACCACAATGAATGGAAAATATGGTTGGTTTTTGTAATATCTATGTATTTGTATTTCATGTATTACAAAAACCAATGCATAAGGTTCCATGTTTTACACATTTCGGTCATGGGAATGTTTATAATCCCTTGAAAAATATTTTTGATAGCGTGAGAAATTTTTACAAGCCCTTGAGAATTTTTACAAAAGCATTTTAATAGATATATAAGCAAGGGAAATAAATTAATAAGTAATGTCAATGAGCAATAAGCAATGCATATGTGGATATGGACAAATATGAAGAATAAAAGCAATATAAATGGACACAAGTACTGCCTTAAATACAAGCAATGAATAATTTTGGATAATTTATGAATTAAAACAATGAGGAAACAATTAAAATATATATGGAAGCAATGTAAATTGAAAGAAGTAATTAAAATACTATTTTTTCCCGTTGGGCACACAATAGTCACTTTTATGAAATCAAGATCCAATGGCAGAATAATAACATAAGAGATCAATTCATATCAAGAAACCACGCTGTTATTAAGGTAGGCCACTGGTCGAAAATTCACAACTTTTGAAAAGAATTAAAAATTTATGGACGTACTCAACTTGACATCCTAAATAAAAATCGTCATTCATTTAATAATAAACTCGCATTGGTAACATGAAAACCACAAACAAAAGGTAAGAAATTGAGAACCATGACACATAAATGTTTTCTTAACGGGGGCTACGCCCCCAAACCCCCGCTGTTTATCATTGTGTGTGCGTTATTAATGAAACGCACTATGAAAGAGACCATATCCATGCCTTAAACGGGGGTTTGGGGCGATATCCACCATGAAAGACGAAATTAATTGGAAATAATTACGTGTCTTCTGTCAAAGGTATTTTGGTGGTTCATTCATTCCAACGATGGGCCTAATTGTGGTCCTGAGACCATGAATTTGTTCACGTGACAGAAAAGCAAAAAAAATTCTAACGAAATCTTTTGCAAGATATATGCTAATTTGGTCAAGTGCAGAAAGCAGTTAATTTGATTAACAGAAAACGATTGTTTGATTCATCGGAAATTGATTTCGAAAACGATTGTTTGATTCATTGTTTAATTCGTCGGAAAATCATATAACATACGAGGGTTACGACAACGATATACAAGGGTTACGACAACGATACAAGGGTTACGACAACGATACGTTTTTTTAATAAGAAACCTGGCCAAGGGTCTACCAGTGAAAGTTTCTTAGTTTTTGATCTTTTTTTACCAATTTTCACAATTTTCACTAGTAAACGTTTCTTAAAAGTTTCGTAATTATATAAAGAATTTTTTCTTACTATGCATTCTTTTTTTTCAACAAAAACATTACAAAAACTGGGTATAGATTGTACAGGATAAAAAGTCTCTACACTGAATCAGTCATCTAACATCATGTCCACTCCATTAAAATCATTAATATGTAATCTTCACTAAAAATTTTTAGCAATTTTCGTTCACTAGTAAAAGTTTCATAAATTTTCGTGGGCTTCATCAGGCAGTTTCTTGTAAAACATTTCTTATAAAAAAACGTGTATACATAGAACGTTTAACTATAGACAATTAAACTAGGTTTAATATAATGGTCGCGTTAAAATTAATTAAAGACCATAAAAAATCTACATTGTGTTTAGTCGATGATTTCCATTTCCCGCCAAACAGTTTTGTCAAAAACAAAAGATCTCGTTTTCGATCTCTTTTTCAAAGTGAGGTAAGGTGGCCTATTTCAAAGTGTTTTGATGTTTCAAGAAGACTAAGAAGAGCCAACCAAGAAGCAAGATCATCTGCGAATCATGCAAGCTCTGAGAAGAACATTTTTTACCACACTCCAAAAGGCAAGCTTTTTTCGGAAAAACGTAATTTTAAGCATAACAAGCTGCTGTGCTGACTGAATTTTATTATTATTCTTGAATTGAAATTCTCTTGAGCCTTTTTCTTTCTTTGACTTTATTATTTTATTTTTAAAAAATGTAAATCAGCGCACAAAAATAACATAAAAAACCACGAACACCACACAGACACTGAATGCAAGCAAGCATGATGGCCTAGTGGTTAAGGCGCCGGACTCATATAACCGCAAGTTCGTGGGTTCGAATCCTACCAAGGTCATACTTGCTCCGCAAAAGTGTGAGGAGAGCTGCTAACTCTCTGTAATTCCAGGCAAAGGCAAAAGGAATCATGAAGTGTGGTCACATCGAGAGGAAGGACCTGGGTCGCCCTTGTGGGCACCATACCTTGAAAGAATAGCAAGTGTATGTGCCTGAAAACTGTAAGGTTATATGTATAACCCGTCTAATCTCGAGACTTTCGCGGGCTAGGCACGTTAAATACAATAACTCACTCACTCACCAATGTATTTTGGACTCCCAATTCTAAACCCAAACCAACACCCAAAAAGGCAATAAAACGTCACAACCACGAAAAATGCTTGCTGTGCAATTTGAAAATGTCTTTTTCGTTTAATTGTATTCAATTATATTAAAATATAGAGTATAACTATAGACTAACTAAGACTGCCAAGTTTATATAATAGCTGAGCAGTAGTAGTAGGTAGAGTAAGCTTTTTTTTAGCACGGACAACGGGGGGCGGAGGCTGGTGGCCTCAATATATATGGCGCCCTGACTGTTATACGACCTAAGTAAGTATAAAAATGAGTTTAAAAAGATGTCCTTCTGCAAATCTTACTTGGTTACTGTCCATGAATGTCATATCATCATCATGATCCTCGGCGCCATCGCCAGCATCGATAATGTTCTCCGCCATTTTATATTTCAAAATTATTCATTGCACAGTTAGTTGATGTTTAGTACTTTGGAGCCCTGTATTAAAAACCCAGATTGAATGAAGATAAAAAACAAGCGATCTGGCTGTTTTACCTAATATTGAAATAGACCATATGACTGTTTTAATTACTAGGATATACTGGTTATTTTCCATACACCAGAGTAACATATCCCACGTCATCAATTAAAAATCAGATCGAGGCTCTATTGCGCGCCAAATTTGATTCAAATTTGTAAAAAGGCGGGAAAAGGTCATGGACGACGAAGCGAGGAGGCCTAAAGTTAAATACAAATGCGAAGAAGATTTTGGAGATAACAAAGTTACTGAAAACGTTTTTTGTTTCAAGAACTACGAAGATGCAAAAAAATTCGTAAAGCAATATGAAAATGAAACATTCAATTCATTTTCCTCGTACGTTACGAATTTTGGAAATTTAGTCGATTGATGATGATGCAGTTAAGAACACAACAACCGCTCACAAATCGATGTCCTGGTATTTTTGTTACAATGTTACAATGTTCATAAAATTAAATTAAAGCTAAAAAAAAACGTTCCAAAAATGTCAACTGATTCAGTTTTTATTTTCCAATTTTAAACACAGTTAAACATGTAACATGGTTGCAGATGACTGTGTGTTATTACAAATGTACTTAAGTGATTGTTGGCCTTTTCCAACAGGAGGGTGCTGATGCCCCGGCATGCCGTAACCACCGGCCGGGGAAAAAGGGTCTTTTTCTATTTTTGCCCTGGCATGTTTTTACAAAAGATATTTATTTAGCAGTATTCACCAACCCAAAAATAGGCGAAAATAATCAAATTCTTAACTAAAAATAGTGTATTTGCCAGTTTTGTGTGATTTTTTATATTTATAAGTTATAGGCCAGGCTGCCACTATAAATTCACTATGATTTTTAACACTCTGTTGTCAAAAGTTTCTCCAGACCTTTTTGCATATAAATGAAATCTTCAAACGACAAAACATATATCAGATGCTGGCAGATCCTACTAGTGCTACAACTTACCAGGACAACAGTTCAAAATCAAAATAATCCAGACGATCAGATGACAGTGCGCATTAAGCTTCGTAGAAAAGGGGAAGATATTGGGACCTGAAATATTTTTAGCCCAGGCATGCGCCATTTTTTCATTAAAATTTCTTGTCTCGGCATGCCCGGCAACATGCCGGGGCATCAGCAACCTCCGTTTACAACTCTAAGAATTCGGCTTAAAAAGTCTGGAAGGTTAAAAGTCCTAGTGTGAGGTTAACTTATTAATTTATGCCGATAGACGCATTCAGAGAACAACACGATGTAAAGTGGAAACATGCAATGGTCCCGTTCAATGGAAAACCATACTTTATAATTGGACGGCAGATCTTTGATTGTCATCATGGCAAAGACAGAAAAGCCACCGCAAAGGAGAAAAGATTAACTTCAGAGGTAACTGGAAGTAATTAGCTTTAATTTTTTTTTCATTCTTCCAAGGATGACAAGTAGAATTCATAATATTAGAATACGATGAACTATTAGTTTTCTCTTCGAATTTGCTGAATTCTCCTTCATTGCAGCAAAGGTAGATTAAAACTAATTATTTTTATTGTGCCAATTTAAGCCAGAAAGATGGTTAATTGTTTTACTCATACTCTTTTTAAATTAACAAACTTGCCGACCACCCTGATCCTAAAAAAAGACGTAGAAGGATCCAAAATTCGAAGAAAAGGGGATGTCCAGCACAGCTCAATCTGGGAGAGATAGTTGAATTTAAAGAATATGAGGTAATACCGGGTTAGCCAGAAAGGAGGGTATTTTTCAATTTCTTAGATGAGGAAAATTTGTGCCAATGACAATAAATGTAATCATTATCTTGATGAAATATTAACTCAGTTAGGAAAATTTATTTGGATGAGATTTAGCAGCAGTTAGCCCAATCGGCGAAAACGGCAGATTTTGTTCAGATAACTGATAATCATATCAAGTTGTAGGACTTTTGTGTGAGTGAGAAAACATTTTACTCCACATTTATGTTTCCCAATTTCCTCAAAACAGCACAAATCAAATTTCTGCTGAAAATATCACATCTCTTGTCGTATAAATGAATTAATTTTGGTGGAATCTTGATACGTCGAATTTCACCGAACTTCGTTTCATTTCTGTTTGCTCTTCTCTGGATGTAAATCAAAAATTGTCAATATACGCGCTATAATAGGATGGACAGCATTCGAGTTCCTGCCACCACTCCACTGTCTCCACTCCACTGCTTTCTGACAGCCATGAGTCTCGTTCTGACCCAATTCATTCATGACGTAGAATTGTTACTCTGGTGTATGGAAAATAACACGCACCCATCATCCGGGTGTTGCTTCATGGGAACTCCGAAGCTCCTCCGTGATTGGCCTGAGCCGCAAAACTCTTGTGGAACGAATGATGGCGCACCACAGCGTTCATGCAGGGGCAAATATTTTTTACAAATCAATATTGTTTTTGTAGATTAGTAGCCTGTATTTGAAACTAAATCTGCAAAATAAATTATAAATTATAACCAAACATATAAACTAAAAACTAATCTAGGGTGCGGAGAACTTGGAAACTCTACGAAACTGGGCTTGTTAATAATTTTTCCTTCCTACAAATAGATAGCTTAATTTTTAATTTTATTAGTTTGAAGATTCAAATGTCATTGTGACATTTTCAATATTTATGAAATTAGATTACTTGGTCGTAATATTTTTTGACCCATTCATAGGTAATTGAATCTTTTTGAAAACCCGTCCATAGTTAATACAAATATGGCTAGATCATTGACAGTAAATTTTTGTTATGAGCGACTATGAAACTCAAAATTTATTCGGATAAAACAACGATTGTGTGATAAAATATTTCCAATTGAACCTTTGCAAAGCGCCTGTTAGAACTGGTTAGAACGATCCTGGTGTCAGTCATAAATGTGCGGAACACTTTTCTTCATTTACAGTGGTGGAACCATCTTTGAGGCCCGCATAGGGGGGATATGTGGATGCTCGATACCTCCTTTTTCAAGCTCAAGATGCCTGATAATTATTATTAAATATTTTAATATAATTATTAGGATATAAAATATTATAAACAAAATAGTTTTCCCTGGGAAATTTTAATTTGGTTTTTGGCACTTTTAGGCCGGGGAGGCACTTGGTTTCATTTTGGTAGCGGTGTGCATTAAATTGTTTTTATCCCATCCGTAGGCAACTGAAATGTTTTGAAAAGCCACCCATAGGTAATAAAAATATGGCAAAAATTTGAGCAGTAAATTGGTGTTTTGAGAGATACAAAATTCAAAAGACATGTGGATATCATAAAACAATGATTATGTGACAAAAAATCCAAATGGACCTTTGCACAGCGCTTGCTATAATAACTGTGGAACACTCTTCTTTATATGGAGAGTGAGAAAGCCCGGATATTTCCGCAGAAGGGGCGGTGTCATATGACAGGGGGCCAAACGAGCAGAGCGGGTTGAATCTTGCGAGGGACCAGGCAGAACTCCCGGGAAACGGTTTGTGACCACTCTCTTCATATTGGCCTTTAATGACTAAAAATATGTTTTAAATCGATGATTGTCCTTCCAGGTAGGTGAAAGCATCTAAAGGATAGAAGTTATCAAATTCTTTAGCGAAATTTTAAAATCTAAGATTGCTAGAATTGCTGTCAAGGCCATATTTTTGGTTTCTATATTCCAATATTACATTAATAAAGTAACGAAATGACAGAAAATAGGAATTTTAAAATTTAAGGCTGCTAGAATGGCTGGCCGGTAGTCCATTTTTGTAAGATCGTTAGATTGTCTGTCATTTCATTAATTTTGAGTGAAAATTTAAGGTGGAATTTCAAAAAATTTACCTATTCTCAAGTAAATTTATTAGAAACATATCCATTCTCAGTTGCAATCTCAAAAACATACCCATTCTCTGGTAAAATGTAGAAATAGCCGGCCGAACATCTCCGCTACCCAAATTTTTAAGAGTCCACCCAGGGCTTTTAAACCCACTGCTGGCAGTCTTTGTATTCTCATGAGGTCTTAAATTATTTGAGTTTATTCATAACTCACATGTTTTCTAGAAATTTACTTTCTTTAATGAAAGTTATTTCATTTGCATCCTTTCTCGGACTTTTTTCTTCTCTTGATCTCTCGAACGCAAATTACAAACAATAAAAAAAACTTTGAAATAATCAACCTTCCACAGGTATTTATCTTGACAAACTAGCGGCTAGCCATTTTTTATAACTTATGGGAACATGAGTCTGGATCATTAATTCTCTTCCTTCTTCTTTTTGACCTCTTGTTCCCAACTTCAAAAGACAAAAAAACAAACAAAGGAAACAGAGAAAGGAGAAACTCCCCTAAATATTTTGATATTTTTGATGAGGTTCTAGGTACCCAAAGTTAAAGTCGTCCAACTTAAAGAAGTCAGAGAAATTAGAACAGGGAGGCTCAATGAAAGCGAGGAAGAACAGGAAATCGAAGTATAAGAACCGACACAAAATGAAGATGTCCAGGAAAGCATCAAAATCATCTGCAACCAGGCAAATATTAGATTTTTTTGGGGAGATGCAAAAGAGCCAAGAAGAAACGACGGAAACATTCCTTCAAAGAATGAAAGATATCAAAGAAAGCAGTTGCAAGCATACTGCAGACGCTCTGCTCAGTGTCGTGAAGATTGTTTGTAAAAAATCAAAAACAAAAAGGTCAAAAAGAGACAGAGATGAATATTCTGAAAGTGACGAATACTGAACTTTAATTTTTTACGTACACTTACTTACAATACTTATAAATTTGTTCTACTTTAAACATTCTGCATGATTTTCAAAAATTAGTTTTCGTTTTTCCTTTACAGATCCATTGAATTTTATTAAATTTGTATATAGTTTTATTTCACAGAAAATCACATTATATAACTGCGTATAGTTTTGATACTATAGTTGCTGCAGTAATATTTGAAAATATATTTTGTCTCCTTATACGTTGATTAAATTATCCGTGAATATCGTAAATTTTTAAATGTTTTTCTAACTAAATATTGTCTTCTTCGATGACATATTGAAGAAGTAATTCTCGTATTTCGTCCCCAAAGTTATATATTTCATGGTTTAGCTCATTTTGAAAATTTGTATTATCTGACAAGGTGGTTTCAATTCGCTCATTTTTTTCTAGGCAAATGTTATGCAACACAACACAAGCAATTTTACTTCGTCTGACATCTTATTTCAATTTCAATAAAAAAGCAAAATCATGGGTCAAGCAAAAAATAAACGATTTAGTTAATCCGAGTTGACAGAAATAGGAAAACTGAGCTACCGTTGCTTGGTTTGTCTCTTTCCATCCGCGCACATTTTTTTTTCACGAAAAGCCCAAAAATCGACCATATTCACGGACAGATTAGTTGTTAATCCGCGAATAATAGAAAAATTTGGTTTTTTCTCCAGTCTGTATGGACCCTAACGAATTTTAACCATGATGGAAACAAGTGGCTCACTGACAACAGGCTAGGGAAAATCTACAGAAAACAAACTTTCCTAATTTACAGCCTCCATAGATTACTCTTGAATTCCCTTATTCGGCCTCATTATGATTATGCGTATTCTGCGTGGTACCCTGTCTTAAAAAGAAGGCTATCCAAAAATATCGAATCAGCACAAAATAAGTGTGTACGTTTCTGTTATATTTGAAAAATACTACAATTGGGAGCCAAAACTTTTCAAAACATTAACTGGCTTCCAACAAAGAAAGGTTTGAGCAAGTATATGTAATGAGTGTTTTAAATTCTGCTAATCAGAGCCGTGCCATTTGAAGATCGAAATACAAGTTAAATCTCCCCTTACGTAAAAGTAACTTAGTTCAAAAATGTTCATCTTACCTAGGGCCTAAGTTATGGAACCAATTATCCTCGGAACTACAATCCGCAAACAATATAAATACTTTTAAACATAAAATCAAAAATTGTTTCATGCAGAACGTACAAAAAAGCAAGATAGTGTTTCTATCTACAATTATTATCCATTACAAACGATATATCTATTCTTTATGACAATCATTAATGCATTTAGAATTGTTATTTTAGTTTACATTCTATTGTTCACGACATACCTTCAAGGTGACCGTTATGGAATCGAGGTCTTTTTGATTTTTTAGTGCTATCGTTGACACTCTAGTTTAGTGGTGTGTGTTTGTAAATTTGTTTTTATGAATTCATTTCTTGTTCATTTTCACTTTACGAATTGTGTATAATTTTATCCTTCTATTTTAAGTTTAAATTGTAAACTTTTAATTATGTGGCAAATAAAACTTACTTACTTTCTTAGCGATTGACAAACACAGCAACTGTTCAGTACTATCACGCTACCATTATTAAAGCATTACTGTCGCTATAAATCAAAACTCAGCCTTGTTGTCATCAGTTGTCAGTTGCATGCGTCATGGTCGGACCTGCAGGCGAAGACGAAATTATTTGATTTCTGGCACGCTGCGCGAAAGTACAAGATAGCTAGCAAGGATGGAACCTAATTCTCCCAAAGCACGGATAATGAGTTGAGGCAGACAGTGGTTATTGTATTTTTTGGGATAAACTACGTAGTTACAGGAAGAGAAGAAGGCAGCGTCATTGCAGCACAAACATTTCTATCTGATAGCAATTCATACATTCATTAAACTTTTTGAAGCTCTACAATCTTCACAATAACAAGAATTATAATGCTGGTATTAGTTGACCTCTCGGCTGCTTTTGATTCATTAAAATCTAGTTTGCTTTTCAAACGACTTAATTATAGATGTGATGTGCAGGAACATGCATTGAAATGGTTAAAGTCAGATCTTACAGATCGTTCTCAAACTGCTAAATTAAAGAATATCACATCGAAGAAAATGACCTTGTCCTGTTGTGTCCATCGAGGTTCAGTATTGTGACCATTAATATTTCTGGTTTATACTTTGCCTTTAGGAGATCTCATGCGAGAGAAAAGACCACAATTTAACATTTATGCTGATGATACTCAAATTTAAATAGATTTTGATGAACAAGCTTAAGCTTAATTGAGGCAAAACTGAAATGTTAATTATTGGTACCCATAAGCAATGCAAGAAACTCTTGAATATATTTATCAATGTCGGAAGCGGCGTCATTGAAGCGAGTGGAAAATCAAGGAATCTCTGAGTAATTTTTTATAAGGATTGGAAAATGAAAAAAACATGTAAATGCGTTGTGCGAATCAGCTAGATGTCATCTTCACAACATTAACTTGCTCTAAGGTACCTTACCATTTACCAATGAGGCTGCAGAGACAGCTATTCATGCATTTGTCATGTCAAGACATGAATATGATAATTCTTTGTTATATGGATTGCCATCAAGTGAATTACAAAAGAATTGCAGAAGATCCAGAACGCTGCTGCAAGAATATTTACTAGTGAATGTAGACGGTGTCACATAACACCAGTGTTAAAGCAACTTCATTGGTTGCCTGTTTTAAGCAGAATACAATAGAAAATAATTATGTTAACTTTTAAATGTTTAAAAGATCTGGCACCACAGTATCTTAAGAATTATTGAAATTACGGATGGCATCTCGGTTTACTAGATCTGCAAGTGATTAACTATTATTAGAGGTAGGATAGACGAAATTAGTAACGGCCGGTGATCGTTCCTTTGTAAAATTTGCTCCTATCCTTCGGAACAGACTTCCCTATTTGGCTCGAGCATGTAACACAGTCAAAACCTTTAAAACTTGTTTGAAGATCTATTCATTTAAACAGTAATTCATTTACTAGAATCTATTTTTACTTAGATTTTTAAATGATACTCTGTAAAATTGTTGCACCTTTAACATACTTTAATCAATTGTAGTTCTTTAAATTTTAATGCGCCTATGAGCCCTGTAGGTATATGGCGCAATATAAATGCTTTATTATTGTTTTGAATAAGAAAGTTGTGTTTGTAACATTTAATTATAAATATTAATGATAATAATGAGAGACGTTTCGATGTCATCTCAACATCATTTTCAAGCAAAATGAAGTAAAAGACGTTGTTTGTATATATATAGAAAAATAAACAATAAAGAGATTTTTTATCACGTGGTGAGAATTTTGGCGGTTCAGATGATTGGCGCCAAAAGGACTCAGTGAACAATTTGGCCGCGATTTATTATTGTTATTATTGTTATTATATTATTGTTATTATTGTTATTAACACTATTACCAAAATAACAGAGCAAGTTGAAGATTGAAACCGGTCATCACTGTTAACATCAACCGAAGATACAAAGAAAAAAGACATTAACAATAACCGAGCACCATTCGTAATCAAATGGCACACGAAATTTAAAGATTTTTCGAAGATTTTACATCGAAATTATTTTTCAATGATCACCACTTTTCCAAAATAAAATTTTTTTTTCCAGAACCACCAATTGTCTGTTATTGCCGTAATCCTAACATTCAAAGCCACTCGGTAAGATACCAAAACAAACAAGTCAAATCTGGTCCTAGTGTGCGATGCACAGAGAACAATTCAAAAATGCGCGGCAGACCATGCTAATTATTCCAACACATGGGGCAAAGAAATATTTTACAAAATAAAATTAGCAAAAAAACCTGTGCCATTTCTTGCCATTGCCAGATGAAGAACTTAATTTATGCTGCCGAATTTACCAAACATAAACTATATGAAGGTTACACCTCTGCTTTCTTGAGCCAACGCTTCAACAAGCACAGAAGTGATGCAAGGAGTGATCCTGACGCCACTGAACATCCAAAATATTTTTATGAAAGTAGAGAATGCTATTTCGCAAAAGATTTAACAGTTCAAATTCTTCAGAAAAGTATAGAATGCTTTTTCACAAAAGATTGAAAAGTTCATATTCTTCAGAATGTGAACGGATATCAGAACGATTTAGAAAGATTTGAAAACAAGTGGATAACTAGACTTACCACTCGGGAACTTACAACGAAAACCAGATCTTGCTAAATGCCTTTACAAGATAGAGGAAATGGGTTAACATGATCATCCGAGTAGATAAGTGCAAGACCTTTGGGATGCAAAAATTAAATACTGCAACAGTTAAATATTCCCTTAAATTATTCACCAACGATGCAGTAATACCACCTGTGAGAATGAATAAGGTGTTTACATATCTAGGAAGGGTCTTCAATATAGATGACGAAGCTCATAAACTTTTTTTTATATCCAATTTTAAATTTTACAAGACAAATTACTTATTACGCTACCTACTAATTACTCTACAAAACACTACAAGGACGATAATACCAGGGAGCAATATACTATGACAACCCCGCAGCAATTATCATAGAAAGAAATGAAAACTACTGGGTGAGTCAGGAAAGATGTACCACCCGCCCGAAAACCCGCAACCCAAGAGCCACCAAACCGATTTCCACAATTTTGTAAGATTTGAAACGATATGTAGAAGAGGCTTTAACGAAAATATGTCTAGGCCTCAGTCAAGGAATTTAAGTTAGAACTGAGACGAATCGGGTGTGATCCCCGCGCCATGACTCCCCGAGCAGGCAACACAACGCCCGACCCACCCATTATATAAAAATACACGTAATTACTACTAAAGAAATAAGTCAACCATGCGGAACTTTATAAACAAGATACTTTACGAAGACGTACTTGGTGGTTGAGTGAGGTATGATTAGAAATTATGTAGTCCTATTCGAATCGACCAGCGTTTTGGATGAATTCCAGAAAAAATTCGAGAATATTTTTGTTAAGGTCATTGGGAAAGACTTTGACATATAATAAAAGTTGCGTTAGGACATCGTTTGGAATATTAGCATATCCAAATGGTCGTAGTGGTGCTAAAACTCGAGTGAGAAGATTTCGGCGTTGAACCTCAAAGGAAGGGCAAAGCAACAAAAATATTCCGTATTCTCTATACCGTCGTTTGTAGGGCACATTGGATCGATGGTATCCCTAAAATTGTGCTTGAACTTGTGAAAGTTCAATTTGCTAAGACCAACCCTAAGTTGAGTAAGATAGGATAGTCCTACTTTGTCATGAATCCCAAAGACAAATTTAGCAGGGTGGCGGATTATGGACAGCTACTTATAAAAAATAGCAATGGTTGCTGCAAGTCTAATCTCTATACATAGGGCATTCCATTCGGACAGGCAATTAGGATAGAAGCTAGATTGAAATCTCTCTGTCCTTGCCCGAATTCGCCAAATGACATCATGTTTGCGAAGAGAATATTGCGACTGTTGAATATGCGGGGGGCAGGTTATTTATGATTTTGTAAAACAAAGTGAGGCGTCTACTCCATCTTCGGGAACTTATTGACTCCCAACCGAGCTCTGCGTACAGCTTTTCCCCACGATGTTCCCCTCCATGTCCCTCTAAATGACATCTTCCAATCATAGGCATATTTTCTTATCAATTCTAAGTCATTGGCATCTGTTTTTGAGTCTTCTACTACGGCACACAACGAAGTATCATCAGCAAAAAGCTTAACATTGCATTTTAAGCCTGCAGTTAGATCGTTTATATACGCAAGGAAAAACAAGGTTCCTATAATAGAGCCCTGCGGTACTCCTGTTGAAATATCTCCCCAATTTGGTTCGCTGTTTTCGATCCTTGAGAACACTTTGGTTAAGAGAATGAAGTTCCCCTGAGACGCCGCATCTTCTTAGTTTATAAATTAAACCGTCATGCCACACTCTATCCACTGCTTTGGAAATATCAAGATACACGGAATGAACATCAAAAGGGGGATTACGGTCAATTGCTTTGAAGATCGTCTGCGTTATGGAAATTAATTGCTTGACTGTAGAGTCAACGGGACGAAAACCAGACTGATTCGGGTTAAGTAATTAATTTGTAACAAGATGTGAGTACGAAGAGTCATACATAAGCTATTCCAGTACTTTCCCAAAAGTTGGTAGTAGAGAAATCGGACGGTAGTTCCCCTTGACATTTTTTTCATTTTTCTTATGAACAGGCACTACAATTGCATATTTCCAAATTAATTTACACTCTCATTCAAATGGAATAACCAATGCAGCATCACTTAAAATGCTTCTTCACCAAACATTTGTATTGTGTCTTGTCATAGCATTAAATGCGCTGGTTACGAAACCGTAAACTGTTTTTGAATCGGATGTATGGCTGATTTTTTATGACGAGCCAAAGGGCAAAATTTTGCTAATTCTGAGTCTGTTTTTGATTCAGTACCGCGCAAAAGAAAGGTCTCGGTCGAATGAGCCTTGACGTCATAGTGGGAACCCATTAATTCATAGACAGCTTCGCCTTTCAAACTACTCACAAACACAGGCCTTCATCAGAAATGAAAACGACGGTTTTATGTGTCTTATCAACTTGTGGCAACAATTCTGACAATGACAAATGCGTAGCTTCGAAGACTGCTATAAAATTCCCTTATACAGCCCCCTTTCGATTATGCTTGCTCTGCGTGGTACCCTGTGTTGAAAATAGGGCAATGTTTCAATAACTCATACAAAAAGAGATCAGTAAATATATTTATTTTAAAGTTTTATCGAAGATTTTGGAGTTACGCAAAATAGCTTTCAATCCATTGGAAACGGGGGGTGGAGAGTGCACGCCGTTGCCATGGTTAAGCATTGCGAGATAATATGAAAGTGAGTTGTCATCGTGAAGGACATAATGAAATAGGTATGTTGAGATAAATTAGAATAAAACTAAAAACAACTGTTAAATTTGTAATCATTGTGAGGTAATTTAAGTATGCAAGATGATTTGTTGTATGCAACAACATGCAACATGAAATACTTATTTGTTTTTGTTTGCATTTGGTCTTCTTTAATTTATTCACGTTTAAAGGCCGGCCTCATTTGTTCACTTTTGTTCCTTCAGTTAGGCGCCCGCGGGTGACTTTTGTGTTGCGAATTCAAAAAACATTTGTTTTCGACGGTTTCCAAGTGTGTGCAAACAAGCACGAGCACAAACGATTTCACATCAAAATGGAATTGAGTGATTGCTCCTTATCTTCAGTGGGTACAAAATGGTTAAAGATGTAGTCACTCAGTGACTACATTTTAATTTCTTCTTATCGTTCTCTTCTTCTTTATTCATCTCATCTCATCAAAGATCAGCCTGAAGGGCGGGGTCAAAACTTTTTCCGTGGTGTGTAACCTAAAATGGTGGGATAGCTGGTGTGATTTTAGTTTCTGATATAATGATATTATTCCAATTTTACTAACCCTTTACAGGCATAAGGCGATAAATTGGAGACTTAATTTAACGTAATATAACAAAAATAATATGTTATCGCAACAACAGAAGTGCTTATGTTGTCGCGTGTTTGGGATTTGTGCTTTTGTTTGTAAGTATTATTTCTTTGAAATTCTCGATAATATTAAATAAAAATTTGCTCACGATAATGCCATGATGATGGTCAAAGGAATGGAGTAATTCTGTATTCTCATTTATCATTATTAAATGAGTAATCTTGAACAAATGAATTTCTAAAAATTTAAAAATATGGCCAGCAGAGTTTTAAATGAATAAAACATGAACAAAATTACTTTATTCTTGAACTGTTTTATTTTTTTCAGAAAAATTTAGTTTTTAAGTTTTTTAGTTGTTCAAAAGAGTCGCAAAAATTGATAAAATAAAAATTTATGGAGTAAAAATTACCAAAATGAAAATCACTATTAAAATAAAAATTTGTAAAATACGTTTATCTAAAATAAACTTTTATCTAAACTAGAATGCGATATAAAATAAAAATTTATTAAAAGTGCGACCACGAAGGGACTCGAACCCTCAATCTTCTGATTCGAAGTCAGACGCCTTATCCATTAGGCCACGCGGCCACTCGATACCTGTGGAAGCAAACGTGGTATATAATAATAAAAGTTTGATATCACATTGAATAATTGAGAACTGAGAATGTCTTTTTAATTTTCTCTCGTTTATCTCAAGTTCATTCAGTTCCTTTTCTCGGATTAAGAAAGAAATAGACTTGGGGCAAGTGCAAGTATATGGTCTTGGTGACTTCATGAGAATTTTATTTTTCTATAATCTTTTTTTTATTTATTTTAATTTTTTATAATTTATAATATATTTTTTTATATGCGTCTTTTCTTTAACTGAGCCCAGTATTTGACCATATTCATTAAATCCAAGTCTTTCTGGATAACCATGCTCACAAAAGACAATAGTTAATGTGAAGACCAGTTATATATTTGTCCGTATTTCTAGGAGTGGTCTGGGGGAATGCTACTGGGGGAATGCTAAAATTGTATGTTTCAAATCGGCTGAAAAAATGTTTTCAGTACCTAGAGGACAGGATCATATGAAATATAGAAAGAGCATATGAAAACCTCCTGATTTTCAACAACTCCATAGATAGGCATTCGATCTCATCTAAGAGTTTAGATAAATGAAATGGTACAAAAAGTTTAAAGAAAATAAATAACGTCAAAAAGACAGCAAAACATGGAAGTCCACAAACAGAACTTTGAACACAAACAGAACGCATAACCCTTTCACCCCGGGAAGGGCCATATCGCCCATTGAAAAACAACGTAAAACGTCGTATTTTGAGGAGGTAAATACCGACAGAACTTTACACTAAATTCAGATATGCCAACGTGAGTTCATCTTTTGAATTAAGTTGATTTGCATGTGCTACCCCCTGCAAAATATAACGTGCATAGGATTTGCCTGTTTAGCATAAATATATCCGGGCATGAAAGGGTTGATGAATGTATGGAGCAGCAGTTGGGGAGAAAGACTATTGGTCGTAGACATCAAGCAAAAGTTCGTATCTGTTCATTTAATTGTTTGGTCTCTCGCGTCATTACTGCAACCAACATGTGGTAGATCTTTCATTACATCGTTCATCTGTGTGTGAAGTTGCTGAAAAATCAAATTTTCCGACCAAGGCCTCTAAGTTTAAGATCTACCGAGTAGACCAACCGTCTATAGCTCTTGGTGGGCAGAGGGGGGGGGGGTGCCGCACTCTCAAACACCCTTGGCCCCAATTTTCGGATTTTTAATCAGATGTCTGAATATTTTACTCGTTTTTACTCTGTTTCTTTTCTTTTATCTTGTAACGTCTCTAATGTTTGGCTTTTTCTGTTGTTAGGAATTGTTTGGCATCTGGAATTACTGATCCATCCCAGCAGGGCCATCGAGAGAAATAATTGACCCCTGGAAAATTTAAAGATTGGGCAGCAGAGCAGCTATTAGCGGCTGCTGGTTATAGGCCCAGGGGCAGCTACCCCTCCCCCTTTTTTGCTCCTTCTTAGTGGGCAGAAAGTTCAACCCTACAACCCACACCATGCACTCAGAAGTGGTGATGTCCTTGCTTGAAATCTGTTTTCTACGTTTTATTTTTAGGGGTGTATAGTCACAGCGCTACCTTCGACAATGCAACGCAGAGCATCTTGATTTTTGGTGGAATTGCGTTTTATAGTGAAAAGATTCAAGAGTCAAATCGCTTGTATTCATTAGGTGTGGTGTCGCGAATGTGGAATTATATTCAAGCAGTTCCAGGCAATCAAGTAAGTTAAATCAACCTTTTCTTTAAGGCTGCCATCATATTAAATCCTTGAAAGACATAACAAATAGCCTAGGCTCAGATTTAAAAAATAGAAAAATAAGACTAGCAAGGATGCACGATATTCTACACAAACCACAACAATAATTGCTTATGTGTCATTTTCACTTCATGTAAACTGTGCTAATCAACATAACTTATATTTAAGTACGAAAATAATATATTCCTATCTATCTATCAAATAATGTACCTACAATAGGTATTTCATGCAGAGTGTTAGTGGTTAGCTGAAATAAATTTTAATTCTTAAAGCTAGCAGAGTAGCCTCCTAGGTACTCCATGTGCAACATTTATTTAGACTCTAGTGAAGATCGGATATTCGGTGGAGTATAGGAAAACTTGGTGTGTATCAAATTTACCAGGTGAGTAAGGAAGCAACTCTGTTAGCTGGACATATAACATAAGCCATGAAAAGAAGAGAAAAGGTCCTTTTCAAAACGTTTGGTTATAGCCCGCGTGCAAAACATTTCAGGCAACACGTAGACAAATTTTGTTTAGTTTGAGACCAAATTTTTCACTTCTACCCACATTTTTGTCAAAAATTATGTTGATGTAAAGATTTAAGATTTGTAATGGGTTTCACCTTGAAAATGACAAATTTGTCCTGATATACCGGGTGTTTCAAAATAAAGTTCACCCGTTTGGTGGCTTGTACCTCGAAACCAGTAGGGCCAAAAGCATCAAATTATTTTGAAAGCGACGTCCGAGGGACAAAATTAGAATATGCGATACGAAAAAGGTGGGTGCGACCACCT
>JAYJMH010024880.1:0-43901 GCA_036873815.1 Phacellophora camtschatica
GCCCAATTCTTCACAACGGTGTTGTTTAAAATAACCCATAAAAGGGGAGAGAAGGCTGGAGCACTTTTGCAGTCTAAAGACATGTGATATTGGGTGATATTTGGATGGTCGCAGATGATTGGGTGATATTGGGTGATGTTTGGATGGTCGCAGATGATTGGGTGATATTTCAAACTCTAAGTTTTCCCTTTGGACGTCGTTTTGAGCACAATTTGAGCTTTGTATAGCTTCGCAGACTTCGAGCTACAGCCTTGCAAACGGAAATAGGTGTTCGGGTCACCCGTTGCTTGTTTGATTATGAGTCCATATCGTTTGAAGTGACGTCAAAACAAGGGCTCGTTACATTTATACTGTGCCACTATTGCATCCAGATATTTGATCATATCAAAAGACAACTCTACTGTTCCTGGAATGCAATATTATTTCTCTCGTTAATTAGTCTGATAATCCAACAATTTCATTTTTCCAATTCAAACATCGCTAAGGATCTGAGTAACTCAAATGATCCAAGTCACACATTGCGTTGCGAAGGCGTCGGAACAATGTCTGAAACGTGTGTATGCAAAATGGGCTTTTATGAAATTAAACAAAATGGAACACCCATCAACAGTTTTTGCTGAATATTAAAATATCTTTAATGTCATCGACCAAATCACATTTGGATGTACATTGTTTTTTAATAAAATAAGAACCAGATAAATATTGCCGAAAATCAATGTTCTTAAATTTCTAAGAATTTAAAGCTCTAAATGTTCATAAATTATTCTTATTTTTGTGCAGATATTTCTTCTTTAATTTTATCCTAAAATTACGACGTGAACAGTTTTTCTGCTGTGCTTCAACAATACATAGGGAAAATTTGTGTTTGTAATGATTAATTTGATTAATTTGATATGAGGATGAGCAAGTTCTTAATTTGTTCTTATTTTTTTGACAATTCGAGACTCGATGTTCTTAAAAAGTGTGTTCTTATATAAAAAAGAGCGCATATTCGAACTTTACCCTGGAGAAAAGTACCTATCGATGGACCCCGTTATCTAAAGTTGTCATTTTTCCAAGAATATAAGTTATACTGTGTATACCTGATTAGTTATTTTTCGTGGAATTAAATTTTTGATTTATGTTATCAGAAAGCAGTGGTTTATTATAATTTTTAATGAAACTTTGAGCCTCTTAAATTAAATTGAAAAAATTCAGAAAAAAAATAAAAGAAAGCCCTCCATAATCGCATATGTAAACTCCAGGAAAGAACGTTCGAGAAGACAAAAAAGATGACGCGCTGCAATACACCGTATGCTGCATGACAAATTTTCAGCAGACCCATCCGGAAAAGATGTCAGCTTTTTATACCTAGTTACGATTGTTTGGAAAATGCCAATGGCAGCACCATATTGGTGTGCTGGGAAAGATATTTCAAGCTAATCATGTCTGGACCGGAGAGAGCTCATTCATGTGATTATTTTCCATTTGATTGTTCATATCTAATTGCTTAATATGTTAAACAAAGACTGATTATTCCTTTTGCTTATGCTGTGTCTATTTTTATAATATTTACTTTTGAAAGCTTGGCAATTTTTGTTAAGTTTCATCATAACATACAGATAAATTGCGACACCTACGAAAGAGTAACGTCAAACAGTTTATGTAAAAATACCCCGTGGACTTATAAAACTTACCTTTCAGAGCAAGATATATTCTTAGCAGCTTGTGATGTTAAACTAGGGGACCTCTAATCAAACTATAGGTTCACGGTTCGGTTCTAAAGAATCCCGATGAGACATTGAAGAATTAAAAGATACCTTTCACCGTGAAGAGCACTTTTTAGTTTTTGATGACAAAAAACCCCAAATGACTTCTACGCAGACTATCGCTTCACATTTCGTATCTAAAGAATCCCGATGAGACATCAAAGAATTAAAAATTAACCATTCGGAGTGAAAATTCTTTTCACTTTGTGGATTTAAAAAAACCCTAGGGGTCTTCTATCCAAACTATCGGTTCAAGCTTTGTGTCTAAAGAATCCCGATGAGACATTGAAGAATTAAAAGTGACCTTTTCGTTCACAGTGAAAAGCTCTTTTCAGTTTGTGGACTCAAAAAACCCTAGAAGCCATTTAGAGAAACTATCCGTTCACGCTTTGTGTCTAAAGAATCCCGATGAGACATTAAAGAATTAAAAATGACCTTTCACAATGAAAATCTCTTTTCAGTTTTTGATGACAAAAAACCCTGGGGACTTCTACCCAAACCATCGATTGACCCTGCGTATCTAAAAATCCCCGATGAGACATTGAAGAATTAAAAGTTACATTCACAGTGAAAAACTCTTTTCAGTTTGTGGACTCAAAAAGCCCTAGGGGCCTTCTATCCAAACTATCGGTTCAAGCTTTGTGTCTAAGGAATCCCGATGAGACATTGAAGAATTGAAAGTGACCTTTCACAGTGAAAAACTCTTTTCAGTTTATGGATTCAAAAAGCCCAGGGGCCTTCTATCCACACTATCGGTTCAAGCTTTGTGTCTAAAGAATCCCGATGAGACATTAAAGAATTAAAAATGACCTTGCACAGTGAAAAACTCTTTTCAGTTTTTGATGACAAAAAACCCTGGGGACTTCTACCCAAACCATCAATTGACCCTGCGTATCTAAAAATCCCCGATGAAACATTAAAGAATAAAAAGTTACATTCACAGTGAAAAATTCTTTTCAGTTTGTGGACTCAAAAAGCCCTAGGGGCCTTCTATCCAAACTATCGGTTTAAGCTTTGTGTCTAAAGAATCCCGATGAGACATTGAAGAATTAAAAGTTACCTTTCACAGTCAGAAACTCTTTTCGGTTTGTGATTTTAAAAATTCCTCGAGGACTCAATCCGTTCAACATGATTGAGATGACATATTAAAGAAATAAAACCTTTCGCACTAAAAGAACTCCTCCTCAGTACTCCCATTTTTCAAAAAGTATAATTCTAGCAACCCGCACTTTGTGCATCCCCAAATATCTTCGCGCATGCTCTTACAAATATCTTAGTTCTAGCCTTTCTTAGTTCTAGCATAAATTACGCCGATTCTCGTGTTGTTTTATAAAAACAATAAAAAAGAGAATAAATTAGCATTACACGATTTAATGAGTAACAAGACTATATTACGTCATTAAGTTTCCGCGCAAGTCACTGAGGACCATTTCAAACAATTCATTTGTAACAGCTTCCTATCGAGGTAAGACCATTGTACAAGAGTGAGTGAAAAAGTTAAGAAAATTTTGACAAGACTAGAGTCAGCAAGAGCTTAGAGGAAAAAACGAGAAGAAACAAAAAGGTCAGTTTGATAATTTGTAGATTTTAGCTCAAAGTATAAACGAGAAAATAATCGATTGTGGATTTAAATAAAATTGCAAATAGCCAAGCAGTCGAATTGATTTATTTTATTTATCGGCTACTTGTTTCAGTTTTATTTAGAATAAATTATTTAGAGTAATACAGCTGCCACACTTTCTATATTATAAACCGGAAAAAATCGTTTTAAAAATGCAATTGAAAAGCGTTTATCAAAATACAGATGTGATCAAGATAACGATAAGGGATCTACTGCAGGAAGGAAATTAAAAATCAAATAAGAACATAAAAAGATGACTGCGGTTTTTAAATTACAATCTATTCTAAATTATCTTTTATAGTCATGAACGAAAGTGCAGCATTTTAGATCGGAGATTTTTTTTAATTGCTGATGTGTGGGAACTATTGCTTAGGCATAGTATAAGACATAATGAGTAACTCTTTATAAAATAGTTAGAATTTTTCAGCAAATTCGTCAAAATATTTCAAAATCCACACGGGAAGGTAGCGATGCCAAACGCAGGTAGACTACCATATTATGCAAAACCTTTTTAAGCATGACTACGTACAAAGTACTGTTGTGTGCAAAGTAGTGAAATGAAATATACCTGGATTGCAAGGATTTTAACCCCGTGTTCCTTATAAAGGTGTTTCTTATAAAAATTGAGTGGATGACGTAAAAGGTACTAGGGGAAAATGTTATGAAATAACGCCGTTCTTTTACAAAATTTTGGCCCTTTTTACGCCGGTCATTTTTACGCCGGTCCTGCCGCATTTTTCGCCGTTTGGAAGTGATCATATAAGAAAAGTGAAACGGCATGTTTTTGTGTGCTACAGTATATTATCATTCAAAAAATCGCAATTGCTAAAATATTTGGGGCCAAAATAACTTTTCAATTTCAAAAACAAGAAAGAAAGATCGTATGGCGATACAATATTTGTGAAAGGTTGTTTCTATTACTTGCAAAGAATCGCAGAGATGAATATTCTTATTTCTGCGATGGTCTGCGACTACAATCGCAAGGAATCGCAAGCCCAATCGTAAGGAATCGCAAGCTTTTTTAGACGTCTTTCCATGTAACCGCAAAGAATCGTAAATAATTTATCGTTTTTCATGCGACCGCTTGAGACTCCCTGCTGCAACTCTGTGCAATTATGTGGAAACCAGACTTGATGGCTGATTTTTACAAATTTTTGTAAATTCTTACAAATTTAAATTAAAAATAAAAACACCTAGCTTCGGTTTCAGCCTCGATTTGTTCTTACTTCTAGGCTGATTTTTACAAACTTGCCAGCCCCACATCAAAAACATCTTTAAACTGTGTTCCAGGTCAAGTGCTGAACGCCTGAATACTCTGTTAGTACTTAAAGCAAGTAATTTCTGAGATTACAAAAAACATTTACACAAATCTCAGCCTCACTTTTCTTATAAAGGTTGTTCTTACAAAAGACTATCTAGGCGGCGCACAATACAAAATTGATTTTTGCACAAAAAGTTCAGGCATTTTCAAAGTGAAAGTATAATCAGGAAATAAGAAGAGAACAACTGTAAAAATTTAAGTATATAAAATTATAAAGAAAGTATGAAGTATCAGTAAAAAGTAAAAAGTATGAGTATTAGTATGAGTAAAAGTAAAGAAATTGCTAAGCAAAAGATAATTAATTAAAAAAATTTAGCAATAATTTTCAACATTTTCGTCAATCAAATGAATAATGATCGTAATAAAAATTAACTATTTCTAATTATAGGAATGTAATTATCACAAGTTGGAATATTCAAAGTTTGAGGTTTGTTTTGTTTATAGAAATGATTCAATTTGTTTCTGTAGTAAAGTTGTGAAAAATTATCAGGAAATTTCTTCAGGGATAAATCTGGCCGATTGTGCTGCAAAAACAATAACAAAATGACTAGCAAAATGGCTGAGTTGACTCCGTCCCTGTGAAAGACATCTAGGAAGAGTTGCTCTTTGCTTGTAGCCGAAAAGTAATTTTTAACCACTAAGTGTATTTATGTCAAATCATCTTTAAACAAGGGCACAAGGCTAACAATAACAACACATCCAAAATGAAAGGAATTACAGTAAGATATATATTTTCTATAAACGGTGCACGATGAACCGCTTCTATTTGAATATGCGTTTTTGACATCAAAAACTGTGCTAATTTGAAACTCTATTCATACTATTCTGCTGTCAGATTAAAAATGCTGAAAACACTGTGCTGTTCACAGTAACCTCACGAAAACGATGCTAAAACGCGAGGCCAATGTAGAGGTTAAAACAACAACTGTTGCTGAAGTTTTTAATTTTCTACATCTTTTGACATGGAAATGCTGCCTTTTCTAACGATGCCTTTTCAAATGGCTCAGCTTTTGCTATTCATACGAAGATGATTTGTTTTGAAATCGAGGCTTATTCAAAAACCTCCGCTCCGTTTCTACACCACATCACATTTAATGTGAACACAAAACTAAATTCATAGCAAAATCTACCCGCTGTCATGTAAAAGATGAGTACAGCAGATCTCCGCTACAATTTTTTTTATAAGAACCAGATAATTTTTGTCGAGACTCGATGTTCTTAAATTTCTAAGAATTTGAGGCTGAAATGTTCTTAAATTGTTCTTATTTTTGCACGGATGATTCTTCTGTAATTTTATACCAATTTACGACGTGACCAGTTTTTCCTGCATTGCTTCAACAACACATAGGGAGCATGCGGGATTTTTTTTGGAAATCTTGGATCTGTAGCCTGTGTGCAGACTCAAACTAAACAGTAGCAAGTTCTTAATTTGGGCTATGCCTTGATGTATCAGAATTTGTCCTTTTTTGACAATTTTAGCCTCGATGTTCTTATAAAGTGTGTTCCTATTAAAAAAGAGTATATTAAGAAACACCATGTATGAAACTCTAAGGCTAAGATCTGTGCATCATATACCTTTTGAATTTTTTTAATAACGGAGAATAAATGAGAAACTTTTGGAATTTCTTAATAAAGGAGTCAATTAAATTATTTGTGTTTTGAAAGTCAACGACGTTAGATATCAGCCTGGAAACTCAAGCAAAAATAATGACTAAATGCAAAAAATGAAATAAAATTGCGAAAAAGAATTTGGCAATAATTCTGTGAAATTCAGTTTTGTATTTTAAATATGACCTTTAAAATCTTACCCTAATTTAAGAAATGTTTTGCCTCAATTTAAAAACTGAGTTTTTGGATTTATGTGATGTTAACTTGGCCTCAGGGTTTAAAGGTGCAGGATATTCCACTGAAATCGCAAAGTTTAACATCATAACATTAAAGAAAATAAGGAAATCAACACACGATTGAAATCGGTTAAGCTGACAGATGATACCGGTAAGATGACGTGGAGAAACTTGGTGAACTTTAAAATGTTACCTTAATTTAAAAAATGTTCAAGCCTCGATTCAAAAACTGAGTTTTTGGATTTACCGTGATGTACCTGATGCCTCAGGGCCTGAAGGTGCAGGATATTCTACTGAAATCGCAAAGTTTAACATCATAACATTAAAGAAAATAAGGAAATCAACGCACGATTGAAATCGGTTAAGCTAACAGATGATACCGGTAAGATGACGTGGAAAAACTTTGTCTCAAAATTCCTTACATTCTACGATAGAATTACGATTCTATCGAAAAAAGAAGAAAAGGCACAAAGTATCCTGCGCCATCTTCCATCAATGGTGTCGATGTCGCCAACAAAGATGTCGTCAGAAATCAACAGGAAAGTTTTTATTTATGAAAAATGTACGTGGGAAGGGAAAGCTATTTCGCCCAAATTTATTTACCATAACCAAGTAGACTTCACCCAAGCCTATTTCTTTTTAATCTGAGAAAAGGAATTGAGAACTGAAAAAAGAAGTTTTCTCTAAAGTGGATAGAAATTTTCTCTAAAGTGGATGTAGAGAGAGAAAACAAGGAATAAAAACACACCCATAACGTTTAGAATAAGGAGTTCATTAGAAAGCAACTAAATTTCTAAAATGGAGGCACTCGTTTAGAAGAAGAATGGCATGCTCATCATATATTCCGTAAAAAAAACAGTTGTCACTAAACCTTAGCAAAAGTCAGAACGTTTTGAAGTACACTCGGAATATTTCGGCTATGTGCCCACTATTGGCCCATATAGCTCTTCAAAGAGTAAAATGTTTAAAGTGATTACTAATTTCAGATAAAAATTCTTCACCCAAACTTAGACGAGTGGGTTACTTCAGTGTTTACGACATACAGTCCATTACGATGCGCATTACGACATCCTGATATATTTCGCTTCAACTGTCTTTTCGGTTGACATTGTTTTCTGCAAAACAATACTAGTTAAACACGTCATCATTACGAATTCAATGCTTATTCAAAATTCAACCTCTTATAAGATGGCTGCCACTGGAGGCAATTATCTTGCCATTATTTGTCTATTGACCGGAAGCCCGCTATTGTACTTTGACCAATGACAACAAAGTGTGATACAGACTACTTTTAATCAATAGATGAAATTTACCGTTGCCTAAAAAGAAAACTGACAATGCAGCTGATTGGTGTTTGATTGTTTAGTGTTTCACTTTGATTGTTTCGTTAACATTGTTGTTTTATTGTTTCATTGTTTCATGGTGTTTCTATTTCTCCTAGACAATGACGAACTCGACGACGCAAAACAATGGATCAAACCAAAATACATCGAACAATGATTGGATCACCCATATCTTCGTGTTTGGTATTGCTGCCGGGGTTTTGTTGATCTTTACAGCACTTGCTATTGCAAGGAGCCGGTTCAAAAGTATTAGGTAAGCAAACGCCTTTTGTTTAGAAAACAAGTAGGCCTATACAATTGCGCGTCTTGGTACCAGGGACACCGGAGTAGAGGACATCGGAGGGACAGGATCCTCTTTGCCCTTCATCGGGAAAGTAGACTTGCCCAAAAGTCTATTTCGTACTCAATAGATCGAGGCTTTGTTACATCGAGGTAGCATTCCCTCGATATATTGAGTAAGAAATAAAAATTTGTGATTTGGCACGAAATAGACTTGGGACAAATCTCTCGGGGGGAAAGGCAAAAGAGGCAAACGTGCCCTTTTTAACAAAAGTGGTATTCTCTTTAACATTTTAACAACTAAACTCATTTTGCAGCTCATTTTAACAACTAACCCCATTCTTTTGAATCAATACACGGTTATCCTTCAGTCAAACTTTGCTTTAAATGCAAGAACACCAATGACTTATATTAATTTGATTTATGGCTGACAAGCTTCAATTTTTTGCACCCATTGCCATTTCATTGCTCCGATGCTCCTGCTTGGTACATAATTTTCTTGGTACATAATTTGGTTGGGCGTCAGTACTGAAAGTTTCTTAGCTTTTCCAAAATTTCAGGACTGAAAATTTCTCAAGAGTTTCTTTTGTTTTAAATTAGACATGAAATTTTTCGTTCTTATTTTCCTGAGGTCTCTCTCCTCCACAGGGTATTTTCCTCCGCAATTTTTTACTGATTAACGAAACGAAATAGACTTGGAGCAAATGTAGCTTTAAACCAAACAAATACACAAACACAATTTTCTTGAAGAACCTCTTTTTCAAAAATGTTTTTTTCAGACCTACAGGCTTCTCAAAGTTTCAAGATTCCCTAATTTCTCATTTATCCCCTCTCCACATTTAACGAACGACAGTCCCTTAACACATGGGACGAGAAAATGCAGAATAAAATATTGGTGGAACAGAATGTATACTTGATATTCAATGCACCACTTTAACGAAAATGCGCCATTATGCATTTATTCAAAATGTTTCTCAATGAAATTTTTGACTTTGACAATTTTTGACAAATTCAGATTCCTTGTACAAAACTTACTCAACGTATGAATTTTCAAATGCCTATCATTAGCTGCTCAATTTGTACAATAACTTAATGTTTGAGAATTTATAAGGTGTTTGACCGTGAAAAACGCTCTGGGGTGAAATGTTTCACCACAAGACAATTTTACGGTCAAATCCCTTATAACCTTTCAAGGTTTAAATGCTGTTAAAATCATTTGTAGTTAGGAAAAAATAATTAAAATTCATATATTGACCAACTTTTACATTCCCAATCCTAATCTGAATCAGAAAATAAATATCTGGAACCTTTGAAAGCATTTTAAATTGCAATAATAATAATCTAAATAATTACGAAATATTTAAACGTACATTTCTAATGACTACTTGCTGTTCACAGGAAAGCGAAGAAGAAATATCGAAAATACATGCTAAGAACGAGAGAAGAACTCGCAAACGTACGAAGGGGTAATTAAAAGCATTTACCATGTTACACCCGGAATTCTTTTAAATTCTTAATAACAAATCATCTATAATAGCAAATCAAAAGTTTCATCTGGCAGGGGGTTGCTTAAGCAACCAAATTTATCAAACAAATAAACTTTTTAAGGTATATTAAAGTCTCGATAGGCAACATTTTAAATGTAATCAAGGATACCTTGGCCTAGAAACGAAACAATAACATCATACGAAACAATAAGATCTGTCAACATTCGATATGCTCCCATTAGAAGATTTGAATGGGATTCATACCGCAAAAAAGTCTGTTCGATGTAGCATAAATTAACAAAATCCTGTATAAATTAAGTTAATCCTGCCAAAATATTCGAAGTTGGTTTTTCATACCCCCTCTTAAAACTAAAATCAAGGTATTTCTTCTGTGTAAAAAATTAAGAAAGTAACTATAAACTTTTGTGTATATAGTCAAGCCTCTTATTAAATTTCAGCGACATTGATCCGAGACAGAGAAAGAAAACTCGGCAGAAGTAACACCTTTAAATCAACGTTAGGATCACAAGACGCCTTTCACATTCAGACGCAGTCTCCCCGTGCAATAGGTTTCGACAACAACATAATTGAAGAAGATGCTTTTGAAAGCGACAGTGGCGATGGCTTCGAACCACCAGAAAAAAGCATCTACGTCAAAGCGATTGCTCCATTTACGCAAGGATTTGATGCTTCGTCCATCACACATGAAGTAAGTTGTTGAATTGCGTACTTTTGAGGTAAACTCCAGTCGGAAGCTTCAGGAAATTGGGGAGGAGGGTGGGTTGTTCTCAAAACGATGGATAGCAGAGGTGGCATTGAACAATTGTAATAAATTGCCATTCCCATCCCTCCAGTTTTCGCGAGCACTGATACTGCATCCATAGCCATCGCCAAAAGGCGAAAATGGAGGGTAAGCAATCGGGGTTACTTACTTACTTACCTACTAGGGAAGCCTTAGTTAGGTCTTCATCGGGGCCCCAGCCATCTAATGTGTCTCCGAATATCTATGACCCTTAAGCGGGTACCATTCTTAAAATTGCATCGGAGATTCAACACCACAGAGCAGAGGGTAGGAAAAGCTGAGTGAAAACAAATGTGAACCATGTGTTCCCACAACCTTGAAATATCTAAAATATTGTGTAGATATCACAATAAAAGATCTCGAATCGTAACCTTATCTTGAAGGCTTAACCATACCTCTGTGTAGACAGTGCATGATAATAATTTTCTTTTCCAGAGAGAAATGTATAACGACACACCACCGCCGCCAAGACTGTCACCTTCGTTTCAATCTTCGCTCGAGAGAGTAGAATCACCAACACCCTCACTAACAAAAAGCATACCGCTTTACCCGTACCCAGAAACGGCAGATGCTTTCATCCAAGATGGCTTCCCCCCACTGATGCCAAGAGAACCGGTAAACCCCATGTGGCCATCAAATGAAAGCCTGCAGCAGACACCAACACAGTCACCCAGACAACGTGCTGCAACAAGGCAAAATTCACGAAGCCCATGCGAAGACACATTTGATGAAAATAGTAAGTTAACTGTTTCAAGCCTAAATTAATTTCCAATTCACAATAAAATCAAATTTTAATTTTAGAGAGGATAGAAATTAAAAAAAATCAACTTTATTAAAAATAAAAGCCCAAATTAAAACCCCAAAATAAATAGAAAACTCCATCTGTATTTATTTCTTAAAAATATGACAATTTGTGTTGTTTATCAATGGACCAAATGGCACTTCCAGCAGTGAAAAGTTCAAAATCCGTAAAAATTTTATTTCAGAAATTCAGAAATGAAAAGAACCTTTCTAACGAGAAGAAACTACCGACCATACTCCAGGTTATCTATTTACCCCGGTGGACCATATTTTCGCATACAATTATGGAGTACAAAATAACCGTTTGACGCCCGGTTAAACAAGCAAATCCTATGTAAATTATATTTTGCGGGGGTAGTATATGCAAATCAACTTAATGTGTATGATGAGCTTACGCTGAAATATCTGAAATGTTTGTCCATTGCTCTTCCGGGGGTGAAAAGGGTTAAGCAATCGTACGTTTTGCAGCCAGCATTCTAAAATTTTGAACCACTATAAGTGTGTTGACACTTTGAAACTTAGCCAATCACATCGCAGAATTTTTATCACATGTTCATGGAATTAATCGGCTGTTTCAATAATGTAAGAAACTGGACTGGTGAATAAAATAACAAATTGTTCAATTATTCTTGCGGTGCTGCCATAGAGTAGCTGTTCAAAATTCTTATTTCCAACCCAAAATTGTATTTAAAAATAACTGAAAAATAATTCAAATTAAAAATACTTTAAATAAAACAAAATTAATTAAAAATTATTGTCTTTCAGGATACAATCGCCGCAGTCCATCACAAGCTTTGCGAAAGAAAGGTATTGGACATCAGCGCGGGACTCCTCCAACTTCAGGACAACAAACACCCCCTCCAATAATATCGAGATCGTCTTCCCCGTCAATAATGATAAACTCGAGAGAGCAAGCTCCCCTTGCAATCATTCCAAGATCTCCGTCCTTGTCAGATGCAAGATTGGCAAAGAAATCAGCTCTAGATTACACTCAACTACATGATTATACCAAGATCACGCCAAGATCATCATCACCTTCAATCCTAAATTCAAAAGAGCAATCTATCCCTGCAATTATTCCAAGATCCCCGTCCATCTTAGATACAACAGAAGAATCATCAGAAGAATCATCTTTAGATTACAATCAATCACGCAATCATGCCAAGATCTCATCAAGATTATCATCACCTTCATTCCCACGGAAACAATCTCCCCCTGCAATCAAACAAAGATCACCGTCCCTTTCAGATGCAAGATTGGCAGAAAAATTCTCTCAAGATTACACCCAATCGCGCAATCTTACAATGAACTCACCAAGGTCGTCACCACCTTCATTGCCAAATTCAGAAGACCAATCTACCCCTGCAATCATTCCAACGTCTCTCTCAGATGCAAGATTAACAGAAAATTCATCTAATCATACCAAGACTTCACCAAGATCATTATCATTTTCAATCCTACATTCAACGGAACGGTTTCCCCCAGCAGTTTTGCCAAAGCCACGATCATCCTCAATGACAAAATCAACAGAACAACCAGCAGTTTTGCCAAAGCCACGATCGTCCTCAATGACAAAATCAACAGAACAACCAGCAGTTTTGCCAAAAACACGATCACTCTCAATGACGAAATCAACAGAACAACCTTTTCCAGATTATGCCCAATCACGCAATGATACCAAGATCTTATCAAGATCATCATCACCTTCAATCCAAGAATCACCAGAACGATTTCTTCCTGCAATTAGTTCAAGATTGTCATCCGTTTTAAACGTAAGACCAATAGAACAACCACCTCCAGATTATGCCCAATTACGCAATGATACTAAGATTTCATCAAGATTATCATCACCTTCAATCCAAGAATCAATAGAAGGATTACACCAACGAATTAGTCCAAGATTACCGTCTGTTTTAAGATCAACAGAACAACCACCTCCAGATTATGCCCAATCACGCAATGATACCAAGATTTCACCAAGATCATCATCACCTTCAGTCCAAGAATCAATGGAAGGATCACACCAACGAATTAATCCAAGATTACCGTCCGTTTTAAGATCAACAGAACAACCACCTCCAGATTATGCCCAATCACGCAATGATACCAAGATTTCACCAAGACCATTATCACCTTCAATCCAAGAATCAATGGCAGGATCGCACCGACGAATGAGTCCAAGATTACCGTCCGTTTTAAGATCAACAGAACAACCACCTCCAGATTACACTCAATCAGGCATTGATATCAAGATCTCACCAAGATTATTATCTCATTCAATCCCGGAATCAACAGAGCCACGTCTTCCTGATATCCCCAGATCGCCGTCTCTCTCGACCATGAGACCGAAAAGAAAATCACACCATTATTACACTGAATCGCGCAATCAAATTCCAAGAACGAGATCATGTTCAATTCCCGAGTCTCCAAAACAATTACATAGTAACTCCGTAATAAAAGAACCAATCACGAATTCAATAGAGCAATCCCCAATTGAAAGGAAACCGAGGTCACAGTCATATAGCATGCCAATGCCTGATTACGGATAAGAAGTTTCTCAAAGAGTTACTCTGCAGATTAAGAAGATTTTTCACACAAAAAGGAAAATGACTACCGCCAAATGGTGCTCTCCATAATTGGTATGAATTGAGATGTAATCTCCACAATGACACTGGCAATGCTACATACAATGCATGCAATGCTCCATAAATTGCAATGCTGCATGCAATACAATGCCTGCCAAAAGTCTTGAAAACTCCGTTAAATTTTCTTGTACTTCGTTTTCTCTCTCCCCCCATAGAACAATGTTGATTTACTACAATTCATCGCACAATACTGAGCCAAAAATGAGAATTACAGTTGGGCCATACGTTGGGCCAAAGGGGAGCAGTACAATATAACTCGGGTAGGAGGGCATGCCCGAAGAAATCTTGAACTGACCCAAAAATATAATGGGACGAATACGCAAACCCAAATATATAATAGCATGTCGCATCTTACGATGCAATTTTGCCGCGTAATATATAACACCTTTTTATTAAAATGTATATGCTATTTCTAAATATTTTATGAAAAAATATAAGATTTCCAATTTTTAGAGCCACTCAAAAATATAGGACGCTTCCCCGGTCAGGTGGTACTGCCCTCCTCCCCTGGGATATGTACAAACAGAACCGTTAATTTTTAATTTATTTCGTAAATGCAGGCATTCGAAGAATAAGAATAAGAATAAGAATTTTTGACAATCGATTCCAAGGAGTGTTGGCAGGCATTGGTGCATACGATTCTTATTGTTCAGTGTCTTTTATCAAATAACAAACGTTGCAGAAGTAGTCGTTCGTGGATCTATTGGCCCCGCGTTCTTCCATCAAAATTAACGACAAACTATATAGAGAGTTTAAAGTCATTATATGCGCAAGGATAACGAAATGTTTTTTAATAAATGAAGCAGAAACAAGTACCAATCTAGAATTGCTTAAGTTGGGCATCGATAAAGTACTTACGCACTGAGGACGAGGGGGAAGGCAAACCAAAAGCGTGCATCTATTGTTATTGAAAGCTTTTTCTATTGTTCTTATGGGGGGGAGTAAACAAATAGCCAAATTAGTGCGTACTTACTTTATGTGTGCACGAACAATTAGTGCTGGGCATGAGGTTGAACACAGTTGCAGTATGATGTAATATTACGTATTTACTCAAAATATCCTACTTCATTATTGTTGTGTAAATATGCTATAATCTAAGAAAAAATTCACTAGTTATTGTCAAATTTATCATAATTTTGAAATATGAAAATTATCGATTCAAATCATTCAATTTTTCATTCTATCAATATACGTTGAAAAGAAAAAAGCTTTCAGTGTGAACAACAACCTTCATGGGTATAGGGGCACAGCAACACGCGTTTCTCAAAACCCGAGTATGTTCTAAGCTCGTGAAATTTACGTTAGTTAGAGTAAGGTATGTTTTCAAATTTGTGGGGGCAAATTTCCAAAAATTTGTGGGTCAGTTTGTCAACAAAAAGGTATTACAGCAATACATCGAATAAAGAGCCCCCTTGAATTCCAATTCATTGAAGGTCAAATGTAATAAGCGCCATCAAATAAATAAGTTGGAAAACAAGAGAAACAAAATACAACTGTTTTAACAATTTCGTTGATCTTTTTGACGTTTACTTTTTCATTTGACTAAGCGCCAATTTAGAATGAGCGCCTACTTAAATATGCTCAAAATTAAATAAGCCCCCGTTCGAGGCATGAAGACAGTAAAACAAAGGCAAAGACATGTAGAAATTAAATAACAGTTTAATTGCAGTCAATGCAATATTTTGAAGTAAGTTTCTCGCATGTTATTTATGCAATTCATATTTCGTTCCTATTTTAATTCTTTAATTTACTTTTAATGTCCAGAAATTTCATGCATAAGAATTTTATCTTTCGAAGCTGAAAAAGTGCTTGAACGCAAATCTAGAACTCTTCTGCAACAATGTTTCTTCGTTTGACTGCAGCAAAACTACTGCAAATCCTTGAACAAGCCCCCGGGGTTTATTTGTAAAAATCAATTTTTAGGTGAGGCACATTTGAGGGAGGGCTTATTTGAGGTAGGGGGTTTATCAAATATTACCATAGTTCAGTTGACTTTGGTTTTTTCGACAGAGTGATGATAAAATTTTACTCATAATGATTAATCATGCAATCACAACACAATACGGTTACAAAATGTAGTACTGCAATATAATATGATATCTAAGAAGCTGCTATCGCTTGCTTGGTACCTACCTAACCAAACAAGTCCAATTAAATTTCACATTAATTCAAAATAATACCTCATGGGGGCTTGTTTGAGGGGGAATTTATTTGCAAAAATCAATTTTTAGGTGAGTGCTTATTCGAGGGGGGCTAATTCGGAGGTGGGGGCTAATTCGAGGATTTACGTTATTGACCATTTTTTCCAGAATTTGAATCAGAACAAATTCTGTTATTTCTTGCATACCTTCAGGCGTAAAAAATGTTTCAAATACGTCAACATAACTACCATAGTCTATACATGTCTATCCCGTCAAAAAAGCTCTTCGTAGTAGTTCGTTGTCTATAAGTATGTTATTACGTTGTGAATTGTTTACCATTAAAGAACAAGCGGGAAAATTGTTGTCTTTATTACCTCGTGTATATTGGCATTTGTATACTTACCGGTGTACTGTGTGTATATATTTCTATGTAACATATTCTGTTACTAAGAACCCTGCGTCATCAAAGCGTGTTCTGTGCATATTATTTTGTACAAATTGTACAATGGAGACTCGAAATTATGACATTAAATTGTGATATTGTTTTTTGAAAATGAAGAAGAAATCGGAGCACTGACATTCCTCGTGCCATTTTTTGGCTTTGCTCGGAACGTTTTTTGGAAACGTCATAACGCGGGAGTACAATTATATGAAAGCTTTTTGAAATGGAAATTGAGATCAAGTAGAAGTGTGTGTAAATTAAATGTACGGAGTGGTAACAGTAATAGATACCGGGCATCCCAAAAAATGTCCCCATTTTGCAAAGCTGCCACAGAGGAGCATTAGTTTTGATAATTTTGTTTTTGCTTGACAATGATGTAAGAACCTCAACTTAGAGTTTGATACCTTGTTTGCCAAAATATACTAGGTAATCCCTGAGCTATACTGAAAGAAAGCTGGCGTGAATGGCCTTCTTAAAGCCATAATGTTGTATTTTCAGCGGATTACAGCAGCAGAAGTCATCTATTTTTGGTTTCATCGAGTATAACTCAGCGATCATTGTGCGTCCTTTGCTTTTCAATATTTTCATCGAAGTCAAAATGAGAACTCTAAACGTCTGGTAACAACCGCAGGCGGAACTCTGGAAGCGGCCAAAAGGGGATCTGGGGCATAGCTGCAGATTAAATTGAGGTCCCATGAATGCGTGAGCTGAAATTTTTACATCTTGTAAACATTTAAAAATTAAATTGTTTAGGTCGGCAAACATTTTTAGCATACAAAATAAGGGTCCTTCGAATAACTAGGGTTGACAAAGGGGGTCTTTAATTTATTTGGCAGATGTTGGGGGTGGTGGGGGTCTTGAAAATTTGCTATGTCAAACCAATCTCTCCTTCATCCACTAGAGCATAGCTACGAGTTTCTTTAAAAAAAAATTGGCCTTCAGTTTTTTATGACCCGTTTCTTTACTCAAAAAAACGTTCCCACGTTTGAAAAATCACAAACGTTTTATTCTGTTATGAATTTCAAAAAATTGTTTTTCTGCTAACTTGAGAAGCACCAATTAAATATTAGAAACTGCCATCATTTTGGTAGCTTTTACTAATGATGACGAAATTATTTACTTGAAAACCAAATTTTGAGCTACATGTTTCAAAACCTTTGTAACTTAAATTAAAAATATATATTTACAGTACAGCAAAAGATGTTTTATATCATATTTATACCATATCACTTACCGCTTCATATTTCTAACAATATGAAGCGATGGTAGCTCGCAACAACATGATCTATTGATTTCTCATAGCAATTTATGCCATGCATCAAAACCAGGTCGCTTTTAAAGAGCAAAATTGCATTTTCCATGTGCTGGTGAAATGTTTGACATTGCTACAATAAATTCATTCATCATAGATTCATAGATATGGCCTGAAATATTGCCACTTAAAACTAATAGCTAATAACCATTGCGCATTTTCACCAATCCGTTGTGCATTCAAGTCACGAATTTTCATTCATTGATTCAAAGACATTCCCTGAAATATTGCCATTTAAAACTAACAGCTAATAAACTTTGACAATTGCGCTAACGACAAACTTCTAAAAGTTTCCATATTGCATCTTGCAATGATGAAAAAGACTTTTGAATACATGACGCATTTAGAACGTGTACAATGGACCACGATTTCAATATTGGATTGTTGCAGGGCCTTTTAAAAGATACACACTGGACGTGGAAAATCCCCCAATCCCCTATAATTTCCATTGCTTAAAACAATAGTATATATAGTGTCATTTTGCTGTTTTATAGTAACGGATTAAACTCCAGTCCCCTTCTCTAAATTACAACTTGTATTAGACTAAGTATAAACTATTTGTCGCCTTTTTCTTGCCAAAGCATAGAATTAGAGGTAACCTTTGCTTGTTCAAAAGTCGACGTGCCCATGAGATGGGAATATATTCTGACTTTAGCACAAAAATTAGTTCTTTGAACTCAATACCAATATTTTCAAGTCTGTTTGGTTTTCTTTTATTCTTGTAATTTACAAAGGCTTCGGAAGCATTCCTAGATAGAACATTTACTTTTTTACTTGCTACGTGGTTCTCATTTTTGGTACTTTTGATGACACATTTGGCAATCCTCCTCCCCCCCCCCCTCCCAGGGTATGGATATGTACCGCCGATAAGAATGGGTTTGAAGGCAGTGAATTCTGTAAACACGGGTGCGATTTTTAGTACAAATGCTTCAATGTCGGGTTAGATATTAAAAATTGCTTTTAATGTTGGGTGGCTGGGTGGAATGAAACACAACATTGATGTTGGGTATGCACACGAAAATTTGAACATTAAAGATGGAGGGGTTAATAAAGTCTCAGCCGCAAACTCCCGTCCGATCGCGAGACGTGTACCTCCGCGGGACGTGTGCCTCCGCGGGACGTGTACGTGCTTTAAAAATCTAAGCCTGCTGAAAATCTATGAAAATCATGAGACCTATTAAATCAATACTCTTGGCACCAGGGTCACCATAAAAAATCATTAAAAGAAATAATGTACACACTATTCTTTTAATATTGCTCACAAAAAGTTAAGCGCACATTTAAGAAACAGTAAAAATCTAAATGAGCGTACCACAATAGTTTGTTGTGGCGAATTTATTGCTTTAGTCTAACCGCAAAATATGAACCAGATATTGCAGCGGCGTGGTGAGCCCTGAAAAAATGATGGGGGGTTTTGGGGGTGTTTAGTACTCTGAAGGTATACCTAACTATTTGTAAAGCGTTTTCAGTTAAGAATAAATGCCAATTTGAGGAAAGTTGGGGTCAATACCCCCTCTATTTCCACCATGGCACCGCGGCTGAGGCCCATTGATGAAGAAAAAATCGTATCTCATCGAAACATGGAAATATTTAGCACAAAGAAATCTTGGATTTAAAAGATGAAATGCGCCGTCACTTTTTAAATACGAAAATGACGAATTTCTTCGATACGAAAATGCAGTAAAAAATTGTTTGTTTCGACACCGGATGAACCAGAAAAATTAGCAGGAAATCAATTCACGTACACATGTTTTTTTCCAAAAAGTGCATAGCAACTGTGATTCAATGCATACAAAAACATACTGTAATATTTATGTTGTATCGATCACTTGTAACATGTCTCGTTTCATTTTAAAATTCTTTATAGAGGGAAAATTCAAATTGACTGTTTTACAATTGACCCTGTTAAAATCCAACTGGAGTTACAATAAAAGAAGAGAAAAGAACTAAGAATACCGTAATACAAGATAACGCTCGATATTTACAGCACAGAATAAAAAAATAAATAACAAAAATAAAATAAATCAACTTAAAAAAAAAAACTCGTCCAATGTCTCAACAAATGCGAACCCATTCAAATGCATAACTTTCCTCTAAACATTGTTGTTATTTTATATCATGCCCTATGCAGCTACGCTTTTAGGTTTTTTTGTAATCTCAGTGTTGTAATATCAGGGATGTAATTTTGTGATTATACTGTAAATTTCCATTCTTTATTTGCTAATTTGCCAAGGTCACTTACAACCTCGCTGCAAAATTAAAGCCTCAACAAACCGTCCGAACAAATGCGTAGTCTCGCTTTAGTGTATCACTAATGACATCATTGATCACAACCAATGACATCATTGAATACAGGACCTGGTCTGGTTGGGTGGGATTTCGTAAGCACCTTTTCAAACACTCAGTTCGAAATATTAACGGTCGATACCTAAACACTAAACACTGACGAACAAACTCAATGTCTCGACCATTAGGCTGTTTTAGCATCAGGTCATTGATTAGGTTTACCACAGAAAATCAGATCAAACGAACCACACAAAATTTGCAAGCTAAATTTAAACGTCGCACTTGTGTCTTGTGAGATTTAATCATGTATGATTGAGATTAAATGACACTTGAGTTGAGTTTGTCTTGTGTTAATGCGTCAGATTTGTGTTAGATAATCTAAACAACGGTCGGACTTGTGCTAGATGATGTAAGGCTCAATTTAGACGTTGCATTGTGTTGTGATCGTGTCGAGTAAAATTCTTAAATTCTCAAAATGAATTCGTAAAATTATTAAATTCAAAATAAATCCAACGTTTAATCCATTGTTCAAATGAAACTTCTAGATCCGAGGCAAATCTTATTTGAATTTGTGCGTTAGATTGGTGTTAGATTTTCCATCTAGATCTAAGGCTATTATCCATTTTAGATCTGATGCAAATCTTACTTGAAATTGTGCTTTAGATTGGTGTTAGATTATCCATCTGTCTATCACAAACCACAGTGATCACGCTTGTGTTAGATCATCTAAGAGAACACCACGAGCTCGAGTAAGATTTGACTGGACCGCTGGAAGTTCGATTGATTCGGGCGATGGATTTACTTGCATTTTTGGATTTACGCCAAATTTGATGATGTGCATACGTTTGACTTGACACAAATGCGACTCAAATGAGCCGTCTAATTAAAGCCTTAGGCCCCGTTTCTACAGACCCGGGTAAAAATGTATCCGATTTGGTCTTGGATTTCCACTGAAAGGATGAAAAACGGATAAAAACGATGCTCAATCAAAGCGTATTTTTTTAAAAACGGGTAAATTTGAGAATGTAATGTTTTAATGGAAACAGCAAACCAGGATATTTAAAAAAACGCTCCAGCAGCAACAACATTATGGAAATACTTAGGTGCTAGTTTGAGATCTTTAAATTTATTTTGACCGAGTTTCTAACCGTTGTGAAAAATATCCGATCAAGCGTTTCCATTGATCCGGTGCCAGAAAGATAAATTTATGATTTCTATCCGTTTTTATTTTTACTCGGGTCAATGGATTTCCCGTTGTGAAAAATAAATTTCACACCTATGGGCACTCAACCAAATAAAAAAAGATAGGGCTCATTGCATTTTCATTATTTCCAAGAAAACTGGAGATAAAATTGCTTTACTGATTGAAAAGCTGGTATTTCGTCGCAGCACATAAATAAATTTGGCAATGTTAGTAGCATTTCCTACACAATTGTAAATAAAAAAGTATTTTTCGAGTGATTTTGTCGTTAACTTTCGTCTTTAATTTCTGGATTCTCTTACCAAATTTTCTTATTTGCCAGAAACAATAAAATCAGAATTTTCAAACAATAAAAAAAAAACTAAATTCTCAATAATTTAAAACAAAATTTTCTCATATAGTTATATTACAAAATAACGCAAAATGCAGCCATTCACCCTTGAAAAGCAATTCATAATCCATTAAAAATATTATAAAAAATAACAAAAAATGGGGTAACCGGTAGGGTAACAAGATGAAAATAAATCTTAAGCAATATATTTTTATGATTTTACCCCCTCCCCTCCGTAAAAATTAAATTATTGAGCTTTTACAATCTAATAATATCTTATTCTGGTGGTGAAAGCTATTAAGCTATAAGCTATTCTTTGCTCGTTCTGTATAAATACATATATCCAAAGATAGTGTCGATTTTCTGGCAAATGTTCGTCTATTATAATATAGCTATTGAGCCAAGAAGCCACTGATTTGCATATTTTTTCACCAATGAGGGTCTTATTCCTGCACATCAAGTGTGCGCACATAGAGCCAACCATCACCCAGTCTGTGTTAACTAGCCAATTCGTCTTACTTCACCAGCGTGATGTATGAATTCGTGATGAAACAGGCATTTGCTATAGTATAAACCATTCCACAAGTTTTGAAGCTTTTCACAACGTCTAAATAAATAATCTTCATTTTGACTAAAGCTGAGATAACATGTCGCTCCAAAAATCGCGCCCAATAAAATAGTTGAGGCTGTTGCAACTTTAGAACGATGTTTGTAGGATCGATCCAATGTTTTAATTTATTGATAAAAAAAATCATATAAATGGAATGTTTGGCTTGAAGAGAAGCTCAAGAAATTGATCAAAAGTTGCATAAAATTCAACTATTCTATTCGAAACGACTTTATAATTTTTAAGCGGGCCTGTATCTTTAATTCCAAATTAAAAGCTATAGCTCTTATTTAACTAAATAAAAAATTTGTGCGGCGATTATTAAAACGAAAATGCCAGCAGAACCCGTGAAAGTTTATTCCCCTGAGATCTCTTGAGTTAATTGAACAGCTAAGTTAATTCCAAACATTTTTTGGTTTTTTCAGCTGCGAAAGTTTCTTCCCTAAGGGGCTGAATATTTGAGAGTTTTCAGCCGGGGCTGAGACTTTTCGCGGTTTAGCCGAAATTTTTCGCGGCGCTCCTCTTCAGTCAATTCATTGTTAATTTCTTTTTGCAATTATATGACAAAATCTCAGCCCGCCTTGAGCTAGCTTCTCGGGTAACCGGGTCGAAATTTCTTATATAATCGCAATTTACTTTTAGCCCAGGCTGGAAACTTTCGCAACGCACGCGCATTTTATATAAGATGGTCTGTTACGCAAGCTCAGCTGTGAATGTGAGTTTCAGTCCGGGCTAGAATCGCTCATACAATCGCAACACATTTCACCGCAGCTAACCTCAAAAAATCTCAGCCCGGGGCTGAAAACTCTCATAAAATCAGCCTTTTAAAATATGTTGCAGATGTCAGTCATTAAAATTACACAAGCTTATCCTAAAATGTTCTTCGTAGTTTGCAACAAAGACTCTGAGCAAGAGTTTGCTCATGAAAACCTCACAATAGAACTGCTCAAAGACGAGGTCTGATATACGATTACAGTGAGAGCAATTTGTACTTGGAAACCTTGTGACAAAGCTACCCGAAGACGATCTCTGATAAGCAATTAACCGTGGGAATCGTAAATACGGCATGATTGTACATACGGCAGTTGTAATTTGGGTATACCACATCAAAGCGAGTTGACAATCATATCACTGCTTCTCAAGGACAAATTAAGCCTTAAATGGGATGCTATATTTTTAATACTAATTGCACCGGGATTGGATACTTTCCTCCAAAAGAATCATTTTCAAATATCTTCTCCACTACTGTCGGGATGGAACTGTAACCAACAGCCTTTTACCACAATTCAATTGGCAACTAAATGCTATCCGTTTCAATGCCTTTGCTGTACCACCTGATCACTATTTGGCCTCGTTATCTCTGGTTTCTTAAATTGTAAATAGCCATGTGATCATGGTTGTACCTCGTTATTATACAATGTGATCTCGTTTAGGACAAATCACAAGAGTATTTAAATTTGCACTGGTATCTGGTTTATTGAGTGTAAATAGCCAGGTGAGCATGATTGTACCACGTGATTACTGTGTGGCCTCATTAAGGACAAATCATTAAAAAATCTAATTTGCACTGGTATCTGGTTTCATTGAGTGTAAATAGCCATGTGATCATGGTTGTACCACGCGATTACTGTGTGGCCCCATTTAGGACAAATCATAAGAGCATTAAAATTGCACTGGCATCACACCAGAAAATAGAGGAAGAGAAGAAAGCGTTGTGTTTACCTTTAGCTATCTCTTTCGCTTTCGCTTCGTATTTTTCTTCTCCAGTGCTTTGCTAGCAGTGTGCGACGACGAAATAGACATTCGTTTTATCAAAGAGTTCTCTTGCTCAAGAAGTTTCGAAAGTAGGCCACGTTCAGCAAGCATGGACATAAAAGTAGATATGAATGGGTCATAGTTATGTCGTCGGCGACAATCATCAACCTAAAAAATAATGCAAAAAGTTTCCAAAATGAGCAGAAGTTTGGAATATGCCTGTGACCAAACACTACAATCACACTCTTTTGGGAATAAACCAGCACCACCTGACGTGGGTAGGAAGATCAAGATTTCCTTGGAAACGCCCCCTATCCACGTCAGATGGTACTGCCCCCCCCCCTGGGAGATTCCGTTTAACTTACTCTGTATTTCTCACGCTTGTCTTTTTCATCCTTGAAGGCTGCCTGTGATGTCCTCAAATCCAATTCGAGATCTTGCATGGTATTTTGAAATTCCTGCAGCAAAAAAACCAGCAATTACAAAAGATTTCCTGCAAAAACAACCAGGCTTGATAAGAACAACTTTATGAGAAACACCAGGCTGAGATTTGGATCAAGTTTCTTTGCTATCTCAGAAATTACTTACGTTAAGTACAAAAAAGTCGTCGAGAACTTGAACTGGAGCACATTTTAAACATGGTTTTTGAGAAGGGTGGGAGTAACAAGTTTGTGAAATCCAGAAATAAGGAAAACATCCAGGCTGAAATCGGAGCGAGATGTTCTTATAAAATACGTGTATCATCAGCAAGATCAAAACTTTGGAAAAATTTCATACCATTTAACTTAATCAAACGAAAGATTATTTTTTACGAATGACTGGGCACACAGGCGTCAATTTTTCAAAGCAATAACAAATACCATTGCTCTCGCGTTAACTGAATCTTTAACTTCAGTTAATTTGAAAATATTTTACTATGATTGATGTCAAATAAAGAAAAAAACAATGGTTCAGAAATTTTAACATCTTGCAGAACGAAGAAGTGTTGTGTTAATAAATAAATATATACTCAGTGGTAAATCTTGTGCTTTCTCAATCATGTTCCCGGGGACATTTCATAAAAAACAATACCCTTGTCATCTACCTCGCATTTCTTAGTTTTGATTGGCTGATACGAAAAAGCTGTATCTCAACTAAGAATTCGATTGGCTCCCAGAAAATTCGAAAAATCAAAGCGCTGCATTCGAATTAGATTCAAGTATTTAAAATCTTAATAGGCTGATGTCACACATAAATTTACAAAATTCCACCAATAGGTAAAAAATAAGCACCAAGAGTAAATCCTATCGTAAAAATATCCCCAAAATGAGATTGTGGCATCCTACGTTCTCGGCTCAACTTTGAAATTAAATAGTTTTCGAGACGTTTCGAAGATGTAAACATTGATGACAAATGCGCAGGAAGTATTTCAAATTTTAGCCACCCAACCTAATTTACCTCAGGCTGAGTAACCGCAAAACCATGTTTTCCAATTACTTTTGGAAAGGAAGTAATGATATGCAGAGATACAAACTACAAAACCTAAACAGGATACATCGCTGTGAACAAGCAGGCAAAATTAACATCAAAAATAAAATCGAAAGCCTGAAGCAATATCAAAGAAGCACCGACGTCTCATTTCGCTATTAGCACGTACTAGCATGCATGATCTATGCAACTAACGTCGAATTAATATATTCCGGATGATTCTTTAATTTTTGAAGCAACATTTAAAGAAATAATTTCATGAAATTTAAAGAATTTGTAACTAAAGGCCAGTGCTCGTTACTGCAAAGTCATTTCATGAGTGGCTACGAAAATCTGCCGCGTGTGCACTTGTGTAGCTGAATACGTCACACCACCCTAAAGCATTCTGAAGACCTATTGTGTATGAAAGATCCCATCCTTAACAACAACTACATACAACTGTCCTGTCTGCAAGCCTAAAACAGAAAACGCTGACTTTGCAAAAAATTAAAATCTTCATAATGATGAAACAATTTTTGAAAACTTTTTGAGAACATTTTAAGCGAAAACGAGGCCAGACCTGACAAACGAAATTGAGAGAAGTTTGATCGTAGAAGTTATTGGTCATAAAAAACGTTCTAGTGACCGTATTCACCCCCGGAAAGGTCATACGGCCCATTGACAAGCAACGTAAAACGTCCCATTTTCAGGAGGTAAAGACGGGTAGAACTTTAAATTAATTTCAGATATTTCAACGTAAGTTTATGATATATAATTAATTTGGTTCGTATGGGCTACCCCCTGAAAAATAAAACGAGCATAGGATTTGCCTGTTTAGCAGAAATAAAACCGGGCGTGAAAGGATTAATCACATTTTCAATACAGAATTTGAATTTAATAGCCTTTTTTAACATGATAATTTTTTTGTGTGGAACTCGGGAAATGTCTATAGTGATATAAGTGTCCGTCTTAATGCAGTGTCCGCTTTGTTGATATTATTTAAGAGACCTCCACAAGGTAAGTGTCCGCTTACAGTAAGTGTCCGCTTTGTGGTATGCCCATGCTATAAAGATTCCACTGTAAAATGTTTACAACGTCTTCACTTACTTTTAAATTCCACTCCTCTGAGCTATTTTTTAAATCATTTTCTGACAATTTTCTTTTCTTCATACATTCCTTAAACGACTCCTCTAGCTGATTATCATGTCTTTCATCATCTCCACCACCATGACTTTCTTCGTTGTCATTCAAAGTTTCTTCGGTTCCACTTCTTTCCAGACCCTCCTCCTCCTTACATTGAAAATCTTGAATTAAAGTTTTTGCATTTCCTCCTTCCATTTCGAATTCTTTTCTCTCGACTAGGTAACAACGGAAAGAAGTTGCAATCAAAAATACACTAGTAACTAAGCGCTTTTTTTCACAAAACTACTGAAAATAATAAAAATGTAATTATACAATTCTTTCCAAAATTATTTGTTCAGAAATTTCTAAAAGTCAATGTGACTTTCGCCAAATTTGTGTTGACATGCTTTCCTATGAATGACAACAATATTTTCAAAGAAAAAAATTCCAATTTCCAACATAACAATGCATAACATAACAATTTCTAACGTGACAATATGATTCCCAAAAATACATTTCACACCTTCCAAAGTTGCCAAAATTTTAGCTTGATTTGGTGGATTTAAAGGCGTATTTCATAGTCCATTTTTCTGGGCCGCAGAGAGGATTTAGAGGCCCTGAAAAATAAACGACCACGCCCTTTACTTTATGTAAAAATGCAACAGCACTCTCCAAATAAAAAGAGTCCTTGCAGCCTTTAAAAACTGGGGAATTTTCACAAATTCCGTGCCAGGTTATACCCAGGAAAATATGAAAATTTCTTAAGAGCAAGTTTGAAAGCCTTCCAATTTCCAGCTCTAGAGCAAACACTTTTTAACAAAAATATTGATTTTACAACATCAAGTGGAATGACAACATTTTCAATTTTATCCTGTTTTCTCAAAGACTGAATCCCTTTCATCAAAATGTTTGTCTATAAAGTCTTCACCAATTTCGTTTAATTTAGCTTCTGTATCTTAAGCTTTACCTTTAGAAGAATAGCAAAAATAATGCGCCGTTAATGTGTGAATTGTCTTCGTTATAATACGCTTTATCACGTTAAAAACTGCAATTTTTGCATTACATAATACATGTTTGTCATATCGGTATCAGTGGCAGATGTCGGGTGCCCCAAAAGTTCCATACCTTGTTTGCCTAAAAATATCCCCAATAATCACTGATTTATTCTCACTGAAACCAAAAGTAGATGATTTCTACTGCTGCAATCTGCTGGAAAATGCTACACTGTGGCTTTGAGAAGACCAAGGATGTAGAAGCTCAAGGATTACTTAGTAGATTTTGGCAAACAAGATATCAAAATTTACGTTGAAACCTCTTACATGAACGTCAAGCAAAAACAAAATTATCAAAACTAAAGCTCTACCACAGTACCGTTGGAAATGTGGGGGATATTAATTGTGGGGAAATGTGGGGGATATTAATTGAGCCAGCCAATAGTTCTCACCTTTGATCGTCTCGGCTGATCCTACAGAAGACACAACAAATTTGGCAAGTTCTTCTGATACCATTGTACAACTTCCTGATTTATCCGTATCAGAACCCAACGTAGTGAAATGTTTAACTTCCGTAGTGCAATCCGATTTTTGATACAGCATATTTGTGTCCGTCACTCCATCCAATTTTGACGATGCACTCGGAACTGTCTGGTCCAAGGAGATGTTTTCCGGAGTCGTAATATTGCTAGTCTTAAGACCAATACTATCGGCTAGTGATTTCGAAGTGATCTCAACGTCCTTACTGCTGTATACATACACAGGGCCTTTCAATTCACCACGTAGCACTGATTTTAATCGATGACTCTCGACGTCGCTATCGCTGTCGGAGAAAGGATGTGTGGGCGACTCGTTGCCTGTTATCGTAGAAGAGTCAGAGCTCTGTGGAAAGTTGTGTTGAGATGCGAATGTAACCTGCAGAATCGAAACAAGGGGCTCTAGACAAACAACACTAAAGAATCAAACGAAAAATATTAAACTCAAAACAAATAACACTCCCAAAGACTTTGAAAACCGTTCTTGATCTAGGCTGTGAGTAAAAATTGGTCATCTCTTTCTGCAGCTATAAGCAACTGATGATAGCAAGTACGTGGTGGCTGTGGTAAGATTAAAACATTAACTAACTTTGTTCAAAGTTTTATTCGAATTTCAAGGGAACGAATTTCAGATAAGGCTATCTGAAAAAATCGATTGAAGCAATAGAAATGAATAAACGATTTTCACCAAATAAAATTTCCCACGTAATTTAGCTTATCAAACAAAACTCAAAAACTAACTTTTTTTAATCGGATGTTTTTTCGCGTTTTTACACATCAGCAAACTTTTAAAGTTTTCTAACTCACCCAGTACAATGGTAAACTCGAAAGGGAGGTTTACATCCAGAACGAGTTCAAGTGAGAGAGCAAGGTTGGATGCATTCCGAAAAGGCAATTTAGCTTTATTTGTAAATTTACAAAATTTCAAAAGATATTCGTCCTTCTCGCCTTCTCACTGTCACTATAAGCCCAGTCCTCTTCTTCTCTGAGTCTTTAGTTTGTTTTTCAAAAAGACGACGAAAAATACTCAGTTTCACGTTGTAGATTTAAAAAGCACAACGTTCTGATGTCCCATGATAACTACATTTTTCATACAGAAGTTTTTCTTCAAAATTCAAGTGTTTCCCATGTCGTACTGGTACTTGAAGTCATTTTGGATCTAAACATCGCTAATAATGCGCTCTGGCATACGGCTTATAGTTTTACGACGAATGACTGGCGGACATTCTAGAAAATCTACGGTCTTTCAATGCTTTTAAATTTCATTACATACAGTTGAACTCTCAAAGGAATCTTGAACTCTCAAAGGGAATGAAAATGTAGATATCAACATAAAGATAAATTAATTAATGATAATGATAAATTAATGATAAATAAATATCCGTAAACTAAATAATAAATTAGCTGTTAGCCATTAAATAGTAAAAACAAACATTTTTTCGAGAATAAAAATGTGTTTGGAATAAAAATGTGTTCGAGATTGCGCTGAAACTAAACTAACACTGAAAGCCCCCAAGAGATTTCACTAAAAGCAGTTAGAGTTAGCCGAAATGAGATTTTGAGATGCCTTAAGATTTCATATACCTTTTTGCCTGGGCTTCTGTTTGGCATAAGTTCTTCGGGTATTCCATGTATTTCATTATCCGGTGCGTTTTGCTTCAAAATTCCTGATTTGGGGGGTTCTGGAGTAAATGACATCTTTGTGGCCATCTAGAAAGAACAGAAATATAGTAGTCCAAAAAATCAAATATGTGGCTTGCAAAGAACAAAGAAAAAGGGGAATTTTGCAAAACAAAGATTACTATTTTAAATATGACAATGCAATGTGTCACTGTAAAGAAGATATTTTCAACACCTTCAACGCAGCCAAGCAAATCGTGATAAACGAAATCATAAAGTTTCGCTGACTTTGTTTATTTTTTATTTGCTTGAGTGCACTCAGAGTGTGAAATCTATTCCTTCAAATCGCATTGTTATGTTTGAAGGTGTAAAAATGCATGTTTTCCAATCACAAATCACAATGTCTAGAACGAAACATAAATTTCTTCTTGCGAAATTTATCCTTGCTTTTGCATTATCGTGGATTACTGAAGTGGTATCTCATGCATTCAAATTATTTGCAAAGATGATTATCTCAAATTTTCCACAATAACGAATAAAATTCGAAAAAGCTTTTAAAAAAATGCCAAGGCAAACTACAGATACATTAAAGTCAAGATTACGTCACAAGTTGCCAAAATGTGCAACTTGCTAGACATTGCTGGCAATCGTTGCAAGCAACAAAAACGTGCTCAACTTCGTGAAAAGGCAAAAAAAAACTGTGGGAAACAAAAGAAAATTAGTTATGAATTTGACATTGCAACTTGTCACAGTGAAGAATAGATTTCACACCTTCAAAAGCATAAAAAATTATCATAGTTGCTTCCTCTGTTTATTTTGATTTGATTAAGTGCATTAAGAAGTGTGAAATATAATTCAAATAGCAACAGACCCTTCCATTTAAAAAAGTTATTTAATATTTTGGTCGTCAAGTTTTTTCACGAAAACAAGTCCACATTTCACAAACGAAAGATTAAGATAGTTTTGATATGGGAAGTTTTTGTAGTCATAAAAAGAGTTCTAGTGAACACATATTCATTCGAATATAAAAATATTTTGTTTGCAAAAATAAAATGGAATTCGGGAAAAATTTTCATGTTCGTAACAACAATCTATCGCCTTAAAAATTCCCACTTTCTGTGTTCATGGCTATGAGCATAGCGCAGCAAATTATTGAAACAGTATGTCGCATGTTGCAATCAGTGAAAACGTTCTCGCTATGCCATTCAAAGACGAGCTGCACAATAGAATAATGAATAATATTCTATAACAAATACTAACCGTCTTGAATAATTCAATCAAGACATTCCTGCAATTGAAATAAAAAAATATTCAGCATGTTTGAATGTTTATCGAGTCTACAAATCAATAGACATAATCCAAGTCTCGTTTCACAGAATTGTGAAGGAAGTAAGCAAGTAGGCCGATCACCAGGTCGAATGCAATCTGAAGAGATCCTTTTTCAATAGCAGCTACCTATGGCTGGCAGGGGAGGGCGTTATTCCATTCCCTGGTTTGAGAACCTTCTACCTGGTTTGATAATTCAGGGTTCCATTCATAGCCTTGATAACCTGGATTGATAACAAGCTTCTTAGTCAACTTTTCAGTCTTGAAGGGACCATATTGCCCATTGGTAAAAACCGTAAAACGAAAGATTTTCAGGAGGTAAGTCCAGAAAAAACATTATAATAATTTTTATGTCCGCCATGTTTGTTTTTTGTTTCTGGTTGTTGTTGTACTGGTGGTTGTTGTTGTGGGGGAGAGAGAGGAGGGCCTAGATGAAGAGGGCTGAAAAGAACTGCCTAACTGAATAATATGCTTGTTGGCCTTGTGTCTTAATAGTATGTAAGATACCATATGATATTTGATTCTTGTTCATGTTCTCAGACTTTATAATAAGATATTTCAAAGCTTATCTTGTGAATTAACTTGGTTTACATGTTTTACCCCCGGAAGGGGTCTGTACCACCCTTTTATAAATCTTCAAAGGAAAATTGTAGTATCATCATACATCCGAGACATAGGTTACATAAAAGGATGCCTGAGTTAGTTTTGCTTACCGTTTATATGTACTGTAGTATTGTAATTGTACTATGTTAGTTTTAATTAGTTGTAGAAAGCCATATGTTGTAGACTAACGTTAAAAGATGGAATTAAAATAAAACCTGTTATATCTCATTATTTCAATCCTTTTCTCGTATTCCATCCTTCTGTCTGCAACTACTGCCATTAAATTGTAACGAATATCGTGAGAAGTATCGCTAGTAGAAAAAAGTAACAAGTAGAGACGCATATATCTTGGGACAAAAAATGAATGTATTTTAGATAGAGTACAGCTAAGCAGGTGGTAATTTTAAAACTTCAGATGTAATGATTCCTGGTGGCAGAAGAGAATTAAAAACAATGAACTAATTTAGTAAATCTACGTGCAGAATGCTAGATCATCGTCGAGATAATGACACACTACCTCCAGATATATTACAAATATTATTCGTTCTTAAAAACGCAATTCAAAATAAAATTCAAAATGTATAACAGCTGCTGTATTTGTTATGCTATTTGTCGAAAGCGACAAATGTTCAAGGAGGTTTTTGCCAACATTGATTCGGACCCTCTGCGATTAAACAAATATACTTGTGTCAAAATAAAATACATTATTTTCAGCATGGACAATATTAGACCATTACTTACCCTGCGGTAGCTGAAGATATTTTATCTTGAATAACTTGCCTCGCTTTATCTGACCATTGCTCGTTTTCGTCCCATGGGCCTATCACAGTTTAAAAACACGTATTAGCAAGCTAAGACATGAAGTTTCACCACTAACAAAAAATTAAAGAGATGAAAATGCTCAGATTTATAATTTTAGAATTAAAAACCAGAAGCAAAAGAAACAAATTATTTTGCAATCAAAACTTTTAAAATACAATCAAAACATGCAGAAAAAATTATATGTACTGATAATTTTGATGTACATTAAAGAAGTATTTTTTGCATTTACTCTAAAAAAAATATGACATTTTACTTGAATATAAATAATATAATATATTTTATAAATATATCTCGCTTTTAAGAGAAAGATTTTGGGACATGGTCCTATTGTTTTCAAATTTTCAAAGGCATCCTAAAAAAAAGTAACATGTTTGAACTGATCTACTGATAAAGATATCGGTTTATTGTATTCGATATCAGTGCATGGAGTACTGAGATATTCTTCTAGAAATCCAATTTGATAACATCTTGATGCCTAAGCAACACACAGTAAAAGTTTGTTAAGAATACATCGTCTTTGTTCTCAAATTTGAATAAAAAATAAGCTTAGATTTGAAAACAAATTTAGCAATATTTACACCAATAAACGTGTTTCCATGACAATTGAAGTGTTTTGTTGTAAGGGTTTTGCTGTTATTGCAAATTTTGTGTTTGAAAATGAATATCTCAGTATCCGAGACATGAATTTTGAAGAATAAGGTACCAGCTTGTAATTTAACTATTCAATGTTGCTATTCATATGATATTGCCCGAATTAGCCCCCCGCTCTCGAATTTCCTATTTCATTAAGCCTGTTATTTCACATTTTATTCGGCGAATTCAGTTTATATACAACTATGCTCTACTTTTCAATGTGTAATTTTCCCGCATTATGCAGATTTACGCAGTTATCCTATAGGATCCTATAGGATAATAGTTCCCACCCAAAAAGGCTTAAAATCAATTAGCCCCCAGGAGGCTAATTCGAAGATTAACGGTACATTTATTAAGACAGAATCTTTTTCAATATGGATTGTTAAACGTGTCACCATCTTTTTAGGACACCGGGTAGGTTCATTTTTAACCATCTGTTATTTTTAAAACCAGCAGTTCAGTTTCTTAAGAAGGTGTTTCTTAGATGCGGGGCCTTACTGTATGGCATTCGCAGGGATGAACAAATTCAGCATTATTTGGTCTGCAGCTGAGTTTAAACTAATCAACGACAACGCGTTGGCGTAAATAAACCATAATTAAAATCGTAAAATCTAATATTAAATACCATGGTCAATGGGATACGGCTTCAGTCCATCCAGTTCAAAAAGTCTTCCTTCAAATTCAATAAAACTAACAAAGTGAAAAGCCTCCATTGCACGACTTGCCGAAGCGAGGTTTTTTGATTTGTCTATTTGTAGCCTCAGTTCTGATCTGCAAAATATATCAAAACGATACAACTTGGGTTGGTGTTAAATTTCAGGCAAGAGAATCACACATATGTTAGATACATGACATGTTGAGAAGAAAACATTGAGCAAAATTGAATTTTTATCATGGAGTATCAAGCATTAAGTATAAAATTACTTAAAACCAATTTGGCATCTTATCCCGCCACTGTCCTAGTGGTAGAAAACGTCCATTTAATAACGCAATTGTTAGTAATCATAACAAAATTTTAATTTATAATTCGGAGTTATAAGAGCAAAGATACGTAATCTTAAAGTTAGGCCAATCAAACACTTCACAATTGCATACAAATTTCTGCTGTGTTAAACATACACAAACATATTTTTAAAAATTTAACTTATTTTGTTGCCAATTACTGCTTTATCAAATTAAATTACGTCTTAACGACATAGAGAACTTTTATTTCTTATTAAACTTGCTTGATGGCAATACAGGGAAGAAGTCAGCAAAGTTTACCTGGCATGTTTGTTGTGAGCAACAGCCACTTCCATTACATTACCAATTGCAAATCCTTTCATCTATGTTAGAATAAAAAAAGCACACTGTGAGAACACAAGATTCATATTTGATGGGAAAAAACTTTGCCTAAAACTTTCATAAAATTGTGTCTGCTTGTTGAATTTTTTCATAATGTGCTGATTTACCTTTCTCGTTCATTTGTTTAAAAAACACTGGAATATTTTCACGGCATAAAATTATTACGTTTCTAGAGTGCGGATGCTTCAAACATCACTAATTTAAAAATTTGCCTGAAGAAATGGCACTTTATATTGTAATTGGGACAAAAGTTGCATGCGGGTACAGCTGAAGCATTTATATGAAATTTCTGTTGCGCTTCTTTAATTGGCAGTCTTTTTTGTGTAACGCTGCCCAAATGATATCCAACGACGGCGTGCGTTAAGTTAACTGGCGCTGGGCTGAATGCGAGATCTAATTTGAAGGGTTTTAAACAGACGTTCATAGGCACAAGCAAAGCCATATCACTATGATCTATTATTATACAAAACAAGCAGTAATGTCGCCAAAAACGTAAGTTTCTTAACTTCTAAAATTTAGTGTACGTCTTTAATCACAGAAATGTACAGTAGAAAACTGCATAAAAGAACCAAGATTTTTGGGCACCAACCTAACAAAGGTTCTTATCCCGAGTGGGGGGGGGGTCGCCCCAATATGTGGTTACGCGGTATGGTATGGTGCCGCCGATAAGGATGGGTTTGAAGGTAGTAAATTCTCTAGATGTGGGTATGATTTTTATTAAAAATGCCTTAATGTTGGATTAGATATCAAAAATTGTCCTTAATGATGAATAGTTTGGAATGAAACACAATATTAATATTCGGTATACACGAAAATTTATTTGAACATTAAAGATGGGTGAAATTATAAAATCTGAGTGGCACACTCTCGTCCGACCGTGAAACCCACCGGGTTTTTCTTTGACTCCCTTATTTGACATATCACGAGGTTAGAAAAAGAATGAGCTAACTAAAAAACTACGCAAATTGAACACTTGTAACTACGATATCCGGCAGACAGTCGGAACGGAACGCCGATTTCTTTACGATATGCTTCATTCATTGCCTTCAGCAGGCAAATACGATAGACATTAAAAACCTATATCTTTGAGTATCAGTCTGGAAAATGTTATTTTTGGACAACCGTAGAAAACATAACTGGAGAACATTTGCAAAGAAAAGCACAAACAAATGCAAATAAAATTATATCATAGGCCTGCAAATTTAATTTTTGATTTTTTTAGACTTTTGAGTGATTTAGATTTCACAAAAACAATCTTTCTATTCCTCGTGGCACAGTTGAAGCATACCAAAACCAACATTTCTGTGTTCTACCAGCCTGGCAAAATTTCTTGTTTGATATCCGTGGTAAACATAGCTGGAGTTTCAGACTGACAAAGTTAAACCAGCTTTATCTGAGCCAGATTAAATTTATACTAATCAAATACATTAGATCCGTTTGGTTGATGGTGAATTACAGAGACAACAAAAAAATAATGTATTTAATTTTTCGGTTGATTTGTTTACATTTCGAAAAAACCAATAAATTTGCAGAATTTTTTTACGCATGTGACATAAATTCTGTGATGTGATTGGATAATTTCAAAATGTAAAAAATCTCAAGGCTGGATCAATACGAAATTCCTTAATGCAACAGTGACAGCGAAAATTCGAACTCGTCTTGAATCTAAACCAAGCAAATGTCAGCAGAGAGTTTTTAAAACCAGAAAGAGTTCAAGAACGAGTACGACAAAGAAAGCAATTGAGTTAAAATTTTTAAGAATAAACTTGCAAAAAGTTTGTGCTTTTCAAATCTGCAAAGGGAAATTTTCGTCATCTTTTTGAAAAACAAGTTAAAGACTCTGAGAAGAAAAGAACATTGGTCTAATTATAGCAGCAGCGAGAAGGCCTTGTCTACGCTACGAAAAATATTTGACATTTAAAGATAAACTTTCTTCTAAATTTGCTTTTCTGGGTGGATTATCTAACTTTGTACTCGCACTTTAACTTACACTGAATCTAAACCCCCTTCCCTGTTGTGTTGAAACATACCTCAGGGTCGAAGCCTTTGCATGAATCTCTCAACTGCACCAAAGCATGTCCCAAATCAGCATCGTTGCAATTGAGCAGCACACTCAACAATGCGTGCGAGGCACATGAATTTGGGATAATCTGTTTGACGTGAAACAAAAATCGTCAATAAATCAGCTCAATAAATCAAGTATAACAGCGTGTCAGCTATGTATCGAGCTACGGATGTGAATGATGCACTGAACTCCTTCGATATTTCTCATTCCACCTGTCTTACACTCCGTGTTTTTATTATGACAAAAACAAAAATATAGAATGTAGGACAAGTAGAATGAGAAAAATGGAAGTGGTAATAAAACAGAAATTTTACTTTTCCAAGCCTGTGTTTAAATGAATAAAAAACACTGATTTTTAAGTATAAAGTACTTTAAGAACACCACAATTTTAGCGCAGAAGCTTTAGTCTTGCAATTCAAAATGACAAATTTTTATTTATATAGGTACTGTACATAGTTTGTTTTCTTCTTTTAATTCCATTCCTTGGCAGAAGCAATGTTTGCAACAAAACTTAACAACTTAAAAAACCATGAGTAAAAGTAAATTTTCACAAATTTCTCAAAGTTTTAGGCACCTGTAATTAATCATATAATTAAATGGAATAATTATAACAATCAAAAACATTTATTATCTGGCACATTGAGATTAACAAATTAAGGTAAAGATTAGATAATTATGACACAACAAAGTTTGTGAAAAACTAGTAAATGATATGCATGTACTACTATATGTATATATGTGTACAGTTTGTGAAAAATGAGTAAAAGATATGCATGTAAGCAATTGACTATGATACAGGTGACCAAAAACTGCTTTTGCAGAGCTGTAGCTTGAAATCCGTGAAGCAACAAATTTCAAATTGTACTCATAATGATCTCTGAAGGGCAATCTTAGAGTTTGGGAAATCATCGATTCATCTGCAACTATGTTTACCAGTCCAAAAGTGGAAATTAAAATTGCCATCAGTTGTGATCCTTTTCAGTTAATTTAAAGGGAATGCTATTCATTTCTAGTTCATATTTTGACATTCAAACAACATGTTTGCTCCAATATTGACTTGGGAGTTTGATCAGAGAATGTCTTCAAGTTTTAAAACTGCCAATTTCTGCCATTAAAGCAAGTATGTGGTTTTAATATCAAAATATTCAAATTAACTTGAAAGCTTGCAGATTAGAGTAATCTTAACTTCAAGTTTTGGGCAGGTAAATGTGGTTACAGATGACTGGATGATATCTCAAATTCCAAGTCTGCCCTTCGGACATCACTTTGTGAACTATTTGAGATATGTAGTCTCATTGATTTCAAGATGCAGCCCCCCTGCTAACAGAGATCACCCCGTCAAAGATAATTAACAAAATTAAATAATCAATGTTCTTGTCAAGTATAACAGAACTGAATTTTTCTTTACAAACAGCAAATTTGATATCAAGCTTGTATGTATATTCCCAATAACAAAGTTTGTTGATTAAAGAATTCATCAAGGATTTTTTCTACTTTTGAATTTAAGCAAAAATTTGTTTTTTTAAATAAATCAAATGATTCTTGATGGAAGTCAAAAATTTACAAAATAGTAATGTGCATACCTGCTGGGCAAAAAACATGTTATCAACAATCTCTTCGTTTTCAACAAAAGCTTCCTTTACTTCTTTCTTCCTTCTTGATCTTCTCTCTTCAGTCCATTTGAATAAAAAGATCAACCCATAGACATGTCTAACGTAAGAAAATGCATAAAAATTATTGAACAAAAACAAAAAAATATAGAGAAATTTTCAGCTCCTAAAACAATATTTGAGAGCAGTCTTAAGCCTGGTTTCCATATAGCTGTAGAGTGTTGCAGAGTATTGCAGGAATAATTCTTGCAACATCTTGCAACAAATGGAAACTGCTTTCCTAATTCCTTGCAACGCTCTGCAATGATTGGAATTATATGGAAAGTTTCCATTGAAACACTCTTGCAACAGAGTAGAACTGTAAATGCCTCTGTTTCCTGCTCATCATTGTTAGCATTAGTTCACTTGCAACGCTCGCTGACAAATGGAAACCACTATTTTGTGACAATCTGTGGCACTCTGCAACTATATGGAAACTAGGCTTTACAGAAGAATTTTGTGACAATGACTTTTGCTGAAAACAATAAAAAAAAAATATCCTCAAATAGTCAAATCCATTTACACAATGCAAATTCTTCAATAAAATATTCTCACCCTTTGATTGGTTTACTGAGATCATAAATTTCTTCAACTTCCACTCCCTTTACACCTGTTAAGAATAAAATATCAATAAGGTAAACACTATTGTGAAGAAAAAGTGTCCAACTTTACAATCTAATTGCAATAATCTAACAAGCAAATACAAATATCAAAACATGATCTATTATGGTATGCATGGGTGGTGAGCTGATCTATATCAGGGATGCTTTTTAGGCTGTACTGATTAAAGAAGGAGATGTAGATAGTGTGCACCTGAAAGATATCAACAGACAAATTAAATTGTGCATGGATAATCTTCCAAGTGCAAAATGAAAAAAACCATTGTGTATTAGTGAATTAGATACATTATCAGGGTGCATTCAAAACGGCTTTCATGCCAAAGGTCTACCAAAAAGGTTTCAAGAGACGTTGCAGCGCGTGTCATCTTCATGCTTTTGCATGCTTAAGATCTTTGGTGTATTAGTCCCAGAAATGCACCCTGACTTCAATGCCAGACTGGAGGAGAATGTAAACAAATGAAATAGGTGCATCTGACCATGCACTGAGAAAAACCTTGAAACCCTTTAACATTTGCACCCTGAAATTCAATAGAACCCAAATAAACAAGAGAACAATCCTAAAAAATACCAATTTTGGGACACCTTTTTAGTGTACCTTTAGTGTACGATGCCGATTGAAATACTAGGCCCACCTTTTGTTTTCCAAGGGATGCCGTCTTTGGACTCATTCAGGTCATAGGTCAAATAAATTCACAAGGGTCACATAGTTTATTACCAAACCTGAAAATATGTGTTGCCGATTTCCTATATATATAAAATTTAGACGCCCGATCCAAAAACTTGATTTTTTCATTTCAGAAGACGGTCGGTCGGACAACACTAACCAAACATTTTTGAGACGGTCGCCTAATGTAATCAATTAATTGTGTGTCTTACCAAAGTCTTCAACAAGAAGTGTGAACAACCCTGCAAAAATAAATTATTAATAAATTAAAAATAAATTATAAAAAATAATTTAAAACAAACTTATAAATATTCAAAACAAATGAAATGTATGTAAAATAAAAGTTATGTCTATTGAATTTGAAGAGAGATCTTTTGACAATAAGAGATAAAAAGCAAATGTTTGAAATTTGAGTATTACCTGGATCACTCTCTAGTTCCCTCCATTCTCTGTAACTTCCAGGATAACTCATGTCAAGTTGCAATTCTTTCCCGCTGCTTTTCTGCCTTCTCTTCATCCATCAAAAAAGGTCGTGGACGATCGTGTGAAAACAGTCTAAAATATAAAATTGGGTTTTGCAAGCTTACCATATCTAAAGTGTCTCGTTCTGGATTTTATTCACGATAGTCTCGTTATGGATTAGAGTTAAAAAAAAAATGGCCACATGAAAAGTGAAAAATTGAAAAAGGTGCACCCAGCAAAGCAAGCAGCAATCAATTTCCATTTCTTTGTGAAATGGCAAGAGAGAAGAAAGGCAAGAAGCGGAGAAAAAAAGACGGATTGTTCAAGGTATTTGCTTTCAATTTTGCTTTGTTGCGATCTTTTATGTACACTATTATACACTTAGTGTGTGTGTGAGCAAAGCAAAACAAAAGTATTGCACATGTTCATGAAAAATGTCGTCCAAAAACAAAGAAAGCAAAAAATCCAAAAATTGAACAAAGTTTACGTAAATAAACCAAGACATAGTAGGGACAAGCAAGGTAATAATCTGCTTTTTTTGTTCTTCTTTTTCATGTGCTTTTTAAAAATGCCGTAAATCATTTAAAAACTGCTTAAAAATCCAAATTTAATAACTAATCCGAAAACGGTCAAATTCGTCTTATTACGCGGTCTCATCCAGGTCCAATTTGCTCTCTTTCCAATTGATTTGTTTTTGATTGATAGCTTTCCTGGGGTTTACAGTGTAGATTAGTCTTAAGTCTGCAAAAGGTTGCCATATATTTACATACTCGATCCCTGCGGTATTGTTAATCGTAATTTTGTCCATGTTGAAATTTTTATGAGAATTTTTATTTTTTATTTTTTTTTAAATTATCTTTTACTTAATTTCAAGAAGGAAGAAATTTTGAAGAAAAAAGAAAATACAAAGAACAAAATAACACATTTAATTGGATTGGATCATTCTTCAATAAATTTCCGATTTTCAAAGCTGGCAACTTTAGCTTCTCATAAAAACAAGGAATTTCATCATGATGAACAGAAAGAATGCAACAAGGAAGAAAGTGAGAATGCGCAACTAATTTCTGAATCTGAAGAATCTACCAAAGATGATTTTAATGACACAACAGTTGCTTCAAAATCAGAAGATTCATCTGAAGATCTGGTCATTGTGTGTGATGAATTGGATCAAACAGGAAACCATTTGAGTAATGATGATACAGTAGAAGGCCTTCACTTGGAAAACAAGATGATGGATATGAAGTAAGATAACATGAGTGCCATGGAGACTGTTTTCGAAATTTCCTGCATGTTGAAAATTAGTTCTATGCTTTGCTTCCCATTAAAGATTCTTTGGTGTCGAAATCTGTCTGTGTATTTTTGATTTTGAAGACATTTTTTTCTGTATGGATTTTGTGACCATAGTTCAATGTGTTTAAATACAAAAACATAAAGAACATATGAAGAATAATAATAAGTTAGTAAGATTTCTGCACACTTTAGATTTAATGGTAGCCAGTTTTTCTGTGCAATGCCTGCAGGTTTTAACTTGTGTTCTCTCTTCAATAAATAATTTACATCTGGGGTTTTATGTATAATTTGACATTGGTTGATTGCTCTGTTTCTTTTTTACAATTAATGAGCAGCTACTTCTATTCTTACTGATGGTATTTGCCCATACAAAAATTGATCAGAGTGTTTTTGAAAAATATGTATCTTCTTTTGCCACATTAAACCTGTCTGCCATGATGCACAATTTTAAGACCAAACCAACAAATGTCATCAACTGTGCAGTTGGTAAACTTTTGTTTGGCTTTTAAAGAATGTCTCAAGAATTAAATTTTTAATTTTTTGAAATTCTGGATGATGCATATTATATACTTGTTAAATCATCATATATTTTTTGTTAGATACTTTCCAGCTACAAAGAACCCAAACATCATTGGTTTATTATTACTACGTAAATCTAAGGTGAGAAATTTCTTGACAAAATGTCAATGCAATAAATAATTTTGTTATACTATATTAGAACTATGTTCTGTTTGCTGTTGTGTCAATTAAGATTAAAATTCTGTTAATGGGCTAATTATGGTGAGCAAAACATATTGTGACCAGTCTGAGAAGCATGATAGCAGTTCTTTGTGAGATCTTGTGTATGCAAAGGCTTTGTACCAGTAGTTGCATGTGTGCAATTCTCAGAAAACTTGCAGCCAAGTGTGCATTTGCATTTCTTACACAATTGGTTTTTTGACATGGAATACAACAAACCTACAATTTGATCTTGTGGGTGCACATGCATGCCATACTCTTCAGACTGGATATCGGGTGAGTCAAAAAAAGCTTAAGCATTCAACAAGCTATACAATGAAAATTATGCGATGGATATTCAAGGTAGATGGACTAATTATGAGATTGATGAGATGCTGACTAACTGTAGAGTAGAACAATTTTTTCCAGCTAAATTGGTTAGCTTGTTTGGTCACTGAAATGAAGAATTATTACATAATTTATATTTGTTTTATTTCCTTATTTCCAGGACTAAAACAAATAAATCATCTGACTGGAAACATTTTCTTCATTTTAGTAAGCATCTTAATGAGAAATTCGTTAATTTTTTAAAAGATTTTTCACTGACAAAATTTATATCAACAGAGTAATTTGGAGGTATAGCATGTTTTTATTGCTGAGAACGCTTACTTTTTTAGGAAATAGTTCTTTCTGGAAAATTTATTCTTCAAGTTGTCAAAGGCTGTGTGAATGTTCTTGGTCATGAAATCACACCAAGATCATCTCCTGTTTCAGTCTACTCATCGAAATCTACTGCTTTGCTAAAACTTCAAGAAACTGGTGATAGAGATCAAACCGAGAATAAAGCACAATTCCAACTTTACATTGAGGATATATTTGGTGAAAATTTGGAGACGATTTTTGCAGAGGCCGAATTAAACAGCACTGCAGTTTTGCTGAAGAAGATTTTACCTTCTAAAATTGACTTTGTCACAAGATTCAAACCGTATTGCAATCTGTTTGTGGAAGAAAGTCAGGTAGTGTGTTTTTTATAATTTTTGATAATTATGTGTATCACTAAAATATGAAATATCTATAATTATTATATATAATTATGTATATCACTAATATATTTCTTGTCTGGTGAATTCTCTAATCTCGTTTCCACGGGTATTTTATAGAGTACAATATCCTTGGTATCTATCAGCAATTTTATGTGGCATTATTACGCTAAATATTTAAAAATTTTGGACCAGATTTTGATAATTTGAATTCCATTTGATCAAATGTGTATGTGTTGTTTCATTTGAATCTCCAGAGATATGACACACGATACTCTGGAGGGGGTACATCATTGTTGTTTTGATTATAACTCCTGTTGGACTTTGAAAAAGTGACCCATTTTCATTCGTAAGAAGGGTTTTGCTCCATTTTGCACCTATTTGCATGAAGATTTTTTAGTTTTCTAATTTAATCTTAAATTTAATTTTTTGATTTTTTAAGCCTATTTTTTAACCCATAACCCATACCGTAAACAAATGAGAAGTTTAATTGTGTGAAGATCTTGTTGGAAACGTTTTAAAGATCTTTATACATACTTAGCCAGCAATAGTTTTAATTGAACATTTTCTCAATCTTGATTCCTCAATTTTTTGATGAAAGGTAGACTTTATCGAACCTGGCAATCTAAATTTTATGAATTTGGAACCTTGGAAAGATGTTTTATCAAATGTTTCTAGAACGTGGAGGTGTCATGAAGGTGAATGTTTATGTTCTTATTATCTACGGTTTTGACATAAAAGGAATTTACCGGTAACAATGCGATTAAGCCTCAAGGGGGGGGGGCTTATTCAAAATTCGAACTCTGATAGAGGGGCTTATTCGAGAGGGGGGCTTATTCAAAAGTCACCTTCCTTGAGAGTATTATCTAAAAAAAAGCATGAGTATTATCTAAGTTGTCTTATAGTGAAGCTAAAAATAGGTATGGTCGTACGAAAAGAATTCTGGAAAGTCCGTATTCAATGTGTTTTTCTTTTTTACTGAAC
>JAYJMH010024881.1:0-18518 GCA_036873815.1 Phacellophora camtschatica
GGTCAACGGGCCCTTAAATTGTGGGGCCCCCCCCCCCCCCCCACACTATTCAAATGCTTCCTACTTCTCTGTGTGTTAACTAAACAGAGCATACTATGAATGAATGGCGACATAAAATTTGTTTGCTTGTTAATAAGTATCCCTAAAACTATTTCGGTTGTTGTTAAAATTATCGTAGAATTGAGATAATAAATATATAGATTCTTTGTAGCTTCTTTTTTATCTTGCCACATGATAAATCTCTTTTTCCTATCTAAAAATAATTTTTGACAAAGAAAAACAAAACATATTGCCATAAGTCCCTTTTTATCTGATCTGGTTCCCAGAACCAATTTTGTGACGGTCTGAATTGATGGATCCAAACAATTTATGCATTTAGAGCCAATTTTAGATCGTTAGAAAAACAGAACTATTTTCTGTCTGGCTCCGCTTAGGTTTTGTTTTAAAATTGTTTTATTTAATAATATTTTGTTTGAACCAACATTTACAGTTTGTATAAATATTATTTTTCGCTTTACCAATTTTTATTTTTTTGCTTCTTTCGCTCTTTCTTCTTCATTCTCATTTTCATCAAAATTTAAGCTTCTAGTTGTTTACTGAATATGAGGGAGTAAATTTTATCATGGAGAAGGGGTAACATTTATCAGTCTGTTACTCCCTGCTAAATGCCAACGACAGCAAAAACATCAGCTAAATTGACAAAACATTGTCACAGATATATTACTATCGATCAAATGACAGATTTTTAGCTTAGGACACATGGAAATAACTCCAATGAGCTTTCGGCAAAGCCAGTATAATCAATACTATATAAAATATATTTTTATTAAAAAACCCAAAAAAATAAAAGGAAGATAATAAATTGTTTTAATCTTAGAGTGTAATCGATGTTGAATGTTTATTGCGGGACAACTCAAAAAGTTGATAGTTATCCAGCAGCCAAATTTCGTATCTTTTGCTGAAAAGATTCTTCTTTTTGAGCCTCTTATTTCTTTTAGAGAATCTTTGTATATTTTTACTCCAGAATTTCTGAGATTTCCAATAAAAGATTTTCACACATCTTTGTACTTTAATGCCAAGATAATTAATTTAGGTTTTAACGTTTAAAATTATTGCCTTGAAAATTTTGTTTATTGTCGTTTTCCATTGATTTTTGCTGATGCAATTTTTATTGTTGTTTTCGTTGTTGCTGCTACTCCCATTTTTGTATGTCTTTGTGGTTGTTGTTGTTGTTGTTGTTGTTGAAAAAGACAACATCAAAAAATGAAACAGCAAAACAGTCATTGTTATCATCATCATGATAATTTGTTTGCTATTACAAGCAATGACTGTTATGAAATTTGAAATGTAAACAAATTCTCCCATCCTTTTGAACTGTTTTCCTAAAAAAACCAAAATCCGATTAGAATTATAGGAAGTTTTTCGTTAAGTTTTTATAGGAACAGCAAGAGGATTGGGATTTTATTTGCATCTGAAATGTTTGAATCAAAAGGACTTACTTAGAGTTAACTGATGTTCACTATTGCTTATCGAGAAATGATAGCATTTCGTGTTTATGTAATCTTCTCTATGGTGGCAGTACCCTCCTCTCCCTTACCACTGTAAACCTCGTTTTCAAGAATTATGGCGGTTCTCGGCCACGTGAAGAAAACGTAAATTTAATTCAATTTAGATTTTTTTAAATTGATTTTTGTTTTGAATTAAAAGTAAAATTAATTAATTAGAAGAAAAGAAAAATTTATCGTATAAAAAAATTAATGAAATTATATTGGCGGCTCTCGGCCACCAAACGTCTCTAATAACGTCATTAATTTGGTGATTGAAATGATAACTCAGAAACGAATACAGGTTCTTACACCAACTAGACTTTCTGTCGAAATGTAGTCTAGGTTTGGGTTCACATTAGATGACTGACAATGTTATGGGAACCACAGCAGCACCACAGGTATTAATTTTTTTTTTGCTGCGAAGTTTGTCCTCTGGTATGTTTCATTTTGAATTTCCGATTATGTCAAAATACAAATTTCTTCACAGGAAGATATGGGAAAACTTTTTACCTGCAGCTGCATCTTGTGACATGAGACCTGCGGCTTATTTTGCGTATGGGGCCATCTATTTAGTACATACCCGCCACGTGGGAGTCAGGGCGGATCCAGACTACAGCCAAGACTACTTGAGCGGTAGTCAGAGTCTCGCCAAAAACGTTTTCGTTTGTTAAAAAAAATTAATTGCAAAATAATACTTATTTTAAATTATCATTTAATTCCAACCATAAACCAAAATAAGGTTCACCTGTTTGACTAATTATAAATGTTAATTTAATTTTAATCTTGATATAAATGCCGGAATTAGTTTTAAAAACTAAATTTTTTCGTTATTGCAAACGAATCATAATAAAACGAAATTTGCATTAAAACAAACAGGCAATAAAATTGGCAGTAAAACAAGCAGACTGTAATGGTGGCAGTAAAACAAGCAGAAAGTAGAGGTGGTAGTAAAACAAATAGGCAACGAAGTTGGCAGTAAAACAAACAGACAGTAGAGGTGGCAGTAAGCAAAATTTGCAGTAAAAGAAGCAGACAGTAAAGGTGGTGGTAAAGCAAACAGTCAATACAATTTTCATTAGAACAAGCAGGCAGTAATGGTGGCAGTAAAACAAACAGGCAACAAAATTGACAGTAAAACAAACAGACAGTAGAGGTGGTAGTAAGCAAAATGTGCAGCAAAAGAAGCAGACAGTAAAGGTGATGGTAAAGCAAACAGTCAATACAATTTTGCATTAGAACAAGCAGGCAGTAATGGTGGCAGTAAAACAAACAGGCAACAAAATTGACATTAAAACAAACAGACAGTAGAGGTGGTAGTAAGCAAAATGTGCAGCAAAAGAAGCAGACAGTAAAGGTGGTGGTAAAGCAAACAGTCAATTCAATTTTCAGTAAACCAAGCAGGCAGTAATGGTGGTAGTAAAACAAACATAATTGGCAGTAAAACAGACAGACAGTAGAGATGGTAGTAAGCAAAATTTGCAGTAAAAGAAGCAGACAGTAAGGGTGGCAGTAAAACAAGCAGAAAGTAGAGGTGGTAGTTGAACAAACTGGCAACAAAGTTTGCAGTAAAACAAGCGGACTGTAATGGTGGCAGTAAAACAAACATGCAACAAAATTGGAAGTAAAACAAGCAGACAGTAAAGGTGGTAGTAAAACAAACAGGCAACAAAATTGGCAGTAAAACAAGCAGACAGTAGAGGTGGTAGTAAAACAAACAGTCAATACAATTTTCAGTAAACCAAGCAGGCAGTAATGGTGGTAGTAAAAAAAACAGGCAACAAAATTGGAAATAAAACAAGCAGACAGTAGAGGTGGTAGTAAAGCAAACAAGCAGCAAAATTTGCAGTAAAAGAAGCAGACAGTAAAGGTGGTGGTAAAACAAACAGGCAACAAAATTGGTAGAAAACGGCCGTTTCCAGCCTTCTCCGAGAGTCTGAAGGGCGTTGTCAGACAAAATTTTCCCGGGCAAAACCCCCCAGACCCTCGTCAATGATTTTCTGCCATAGTTTTTTGGGCCGGCAATACCACTGATTGGAGATAGCAGGCCGTATTGTGTCATGATTACAACGAGAAATAGACCTAACGAGATTGAATGGAAAATTGAATGTTTGAAATAACGGGCAGTTGAGATGGCAGATGTAAATTTTATTTTAATATTCAAATGATTCCTACGTCTCTGTTGCATATCATAGCAAATCCTAGGTAGTGCTGCTGGATAATTTATTTAAGACTTTCAACCAGTATTTCACAACACGTTTTTGGTAGTGACACACTGAGGAGTGTCTGCCCCATTCTCCTAATACTGCACTTGGAATTGAACGTTTGCTGTTCCCTAACGCAAAACGACAAAATTTCATTTGCACCTTCTCAATTTATTCTTTTAACTCATGTCTCCAAATTTCTGACCCATAAGTTTTTAACATTTTTAGCAAATTTCTGACACACGTTTCTAACATTTTTGTTTGGCAGTATTATAGATGGTTTGAAAGAAGCTGGAGAAAATCGACAAATACAACATATTATATCAGTGATACATTTTCAGTAAACTGGCGTATATTTCAATTAAATCCAACCTGCCGGATGGAATTTCAATTTCTGTCTGTCCATTCATCAAATTTATAGCATAGGGTTCTATATTTTTCTGGGTTGTTTATATCGTTATTAGATTTTCAAAGCATTTACAGAAGAATTTTCAACGCTTTAGTTTTCAACGTGATAGGGCTGATACTTTGTAAGAATATAGAATTTAAATCAAAATAAATGCTTGTATAGAAGTGCTTCACGGTGTAATTGTGTTCAGAAATTTCAATCAATCACGTTTTATCCAAACTTTTTTTTTTATGTCGTACTTTCTAAACCAGAAATAATTTAATAATTCTTGATCGTCATATTTTTAGTTTCGGAGTTTCGGAAATTTTGCGTCACTCTTATCCCCCTCATTGAATTTTAAATGATTCTTCGAAAAATCTATTTGCATTATGAAGTTTTTGTAGCTTATTTTGGGCTGAATTAATAATTCATTGTTAGTTGGTTGCCCACGTTTTTTTCTGAAGGTCGAAGGCAAGAACTTGCGTTTTTATTGTTTTTTTATTCTGACGAAAATGATAAATTTGACGATTCCCCTTGATTCATTATTTATTTTATTTTATTCATTTTATTTACTTATATACACATATAATATTCCCAGGAAGTTCTTACTTTTATCTGAAGACGAGTAACAACGTTCAAAACGGTACACAAATTCAAATAATAACATTAAATTTTTGTCCAGTGATACACAGTAAACTTCCAATTATAATCCTTCATGTCCATGTGCATAAACGTATATAATTTTATCAGCATATTTTGATGGGCTTATACATTGGGAGGGGGGGGGGGGGCTCATATACGCTCACATAAAGACGAGATCTTGTTTAATCTTACTACGTGATAATCTTACATTAACAACAAAATGCACATCGTATTGTGACAATAATTATAAATACAAACATATTTAGCTGAAAATAACAAATTAGGAAACCAATGTTTGCAAATTGATGGTCTTATATGCATTATGTGTTTATTTTTAAAGGCGGGGGGGGGGGGGTTATAATTACAGGTTTACAGCACGTAATAAACTGTTAACACCTTTCAACTTAAACCTACTAACTTACGACCGGCAACAGACGATCCAGTTCTTTTTTTACTACTTGCGATATTTTTAATTGTGTTTTCCGCGTTAATTTCGACCTAATTTCTTAGCCAACACCTAATAACAGTACCCTCGGAAGCGGGGGCTGGGTGGGGGGTAATTTCAAGAACAATGGTGATTTAAAACAATTGATTAATTTAACAGTTGCTCTCTATTGTTCTGAGAACAATACCCCCCCCAATCTGGATCAACTGCCGACGTTACTAATATACTAGTAATTCTGCATATCGAGCACCATAACTAATCTACGTACAATAATAACGATGCATTCTATACGACCCAGAAAAAGCCGCGCTTAACAAGCCTAGGCCGTTAAACAGAAAGCAATAATGAACTCTATTCACCAAAAAATATAATTTTTTAACAAAACACTGTATCTTTGCCATTGTTTACAAAGTAAAAAGATTGATTTTTAAAGAAAACTGAGCCGCACTTATCTTATGTTGGGATGCTGTTGTGCAATTTTTTGACGTCACAACTTCGCACAATTTACCATTGACTGAAAATTGGTACATTTTGAAAACAATTTTCGATGGAGGGTAGCAAAAATTCTGGAGTCTCATGATAATTTTGTTTTACAGATCATTGACGACGATGAGCTCATTAACATTGGAATGGATTCAAACACGATAATTCAGCGACCAGAACGACCTGAACTACGCCAACGCGCGGTATCAGATGATGAATCGGCAGACCTTGGTATTGGGGCAACTGCCAGAGTAGATCCTTTAGCGTTACAGATGAATGTTATTTCATAGATATTTTTATATTTATTTGTATTCATGGCCTACGACTTACGGTATAGGAATTTCTTAATTAGTATTGATTATCGCCACGCTTTGATTAGTGGCAGTTAATGTGGGTAGTCGCACATGTAGTAACATAGCATCGTTTCCATAACATAGCATCATTGCAAGATTCCTCGTGTTGGTTTTGCCTTATCAAACTTTCAGGTTGCAAATTCCGCTGCATCGACTGGCCTTAGAAAAACCAATATAAAACAAATTATTTACTGGGTGTCTCAAAAAATTTCATCATGTCTGCAAAGCTGCTGTAGATGAGCTTTAGCTTCGATAATTCTGATTTTACTTGATTTTGACACAAGAGGCTTCAATTTATAGTTTGATCTTATTAAATGAAAATGGTAAGATTTTGTGGACCATTCGGTAGCTAGTAGACAAAGAGATTTGTGCTTAGAGTCCAAAGGGCTTAATTTTCTTGTGGACGCATAACTGTAGTTAACTGCAAACTTTTTCTATTTTCCAAAAAAGAGCAGGCATGTTTCAGGTGACAAACAGTGGCGGATTGGACCACCGGTTTTTTTCAAGAAAAGCCTTTTTCTCCGAAATAGGATACATTTTCCTTTTTAACTAGAAATAGCCATTTTTAGAAACTTTCGTTAATTTTAAAATTTGTTATGTTATGTCATGATAAGAAATACATTTCTGCATTTTTGATATTGATGGCATACCCAAAAGGACCCCTTTTACATATATTCTGAACCTGCCCGCCACTTGTAACAAGTTTTTTTCACTTTCGATAACCATGTGCTCGTAATGATTTTCTGACTGTCCGATTTCCTTTTTTGTAAAATATATTTAACACTCTTCTGAGTGCACTCAATCTAATTTAGGTAAAACGAGATAGCAAATCTTATTTTATGTGATAAGGTTAGCTCCATACATAAATGTGAAACAGGTATATGTTTAAGGATTTAAAGATCGAATTCTATTTTGTTTTGCAAAATAGGCTCTGGTGGCTGTGTTTAAAAGTTTTTGAGGAGCTTGCAATTTTGTAAGGTTAGATTGTGAACATTGAAATGACACTGACGTTGTTGTATTTTTATGAATATATTGTCAGAAGTGCTTCCGTATTTTGTGGATGTACTATACGCGTGTTTTCAATTTTAGCTATTGTACATAGCGCAGCGCCAATTAAAACCAAGCCTATCAGAGGCACCACTGATTTTTTGTTAATTGTCTTTTCATTTAACTTAAATCAATTGACAATTACAACGCTGGAAAATTTTGCAAACTTTTCATTCGCCATTAGATTTATTTGCATTTTAAAAATAACAAACCAATATGCAGAATTGTCAGTCATGTGGCAAAATTCTGTGAAACGATTGGGTAATCTCAGGATATAAAAAAGTCGCAACTAGCTAAAATGCTAAATTTCTCCCCTGCCTCAATAGCCATTTATAATTGCTTTCTTGCTGTATTTTTCCGGGTCACTTTTCGTCTATAAACGATCAATTTTCTTCCGTAGGCACGTTTTGAATTATTATTTCTATAGAAAAACAACATCCATTGCTTAGCCAAGCATTCAAGCGGTTTGAGTTTGAAATGCAGTTGACTTATTTTGCAGGTAGCAGGTACCGTTTATGTCATTTGTCTATAGACATGTTTTCATGAAAAATCCCAATCGTTGAATATGCTAATTTGGGGAATATAGAACGAGATATTGGCGACTTATAAAATCTGCTTGTTGAAATTTTCATTTGGAAAGTTTCGTAGTTAGAACTAACTTGATTTTTTTAAACATAAACTGTACAAACAATGAACATTTTGACGGAGAACATTGATCGTGCCTGTACACTTTTTTTCTGAGAAACTACACGGCTGGGAATCAGTACTGAAAGTTTCTTACAGCCTGTTTACATAAGCCTAGCTCTTCCTCGGTCAGGTGGGGGTGTTTTTCGTCCCATTTTCCACGTTTACATGAAAAATGTTACCCCGGCCTGGCTGGCAAGGCTTAACATGATGAACGAGCAACGAAGAAAGATGTCCTTGCGCGGGAAATTGATTCTGAAAACCAACGAGATACAGCGTTTATTGGAGTTTTTATGTGAGAAATTTTTACACTGCAAAATGTTTGGCACGGCACAGATAATACTGGTAGATTGCCTCCGTTCTGAGAAAAATGGCGAGGTAGCCCCAGGACGGGTAAATATGGTACGCGTACCATAAATAACGGCTCGACTCTGATAAAACTTGTAGTGTAAAAGATGTGCAGAAGTAATTATTTTGGTACGGGTACCAAATTTTATCCGTGCCTTGCCCAAAATCTTCTGTAGTGTAAATGGGGCTTGAGTTCCAAACAAAACAGGAACATTCATTAAAGGATCCAAACTGAAAGGACCCTTTAATGTGGAAATGGAGCGAAAAGAATTCATACATCTCCATGAATGCAAGAGTTTTCTTTTAAAACAGAACTAAGCAATAATTTCGTAAAATTTATTGAAGTAACAAACTGAGGACCTGAAACATGGTACTGAAAGTTTCTTATAATGTTGTTTCTTAGAAGAATAGAGTGTACAAGCTCTCAATTTTTAGTCACATTTTTGAATGTATTATAATCTGACATTAATTAAATCACCAAACCCCACATTTGGCCACATACCTCTGTGCTTTTAGGTTCACAAGTTTAAAGACGGAGAATTAGAGAATGGCACAAAGTTGTTTTGCTTTATATTTAAGTTTATTCTGAGCATCGTAAAGCAATTACTGAATATCATTATTAACTGTTGGAACCTGTTGAAAATTAACATGTTAAGATGTTGCATCTCCCAACATTTGAATTGTCGGCAAGAAAATTTGCCATGCCCAAGTAGTATAAATACCACGGTCATTTTAACGTCACAATAAGGCCTTGCACCTCCAAACGTTTTTTTTTTAGCTCCGACCTAGTTCGGTGGTGTTTTAAATGCATTTCTCGTCTTTCTATTGAATGTATTCTCTGTTATTTTGGTTCATTTTATCAACACTAATGTTAAACTCAGGCCCTGAAATTTGACCAGAAATGGGGGAACAGTAGCCTGTAAAAAGGGTCAGTAGTCTGAGGTCGAAAAACGAGTTTCTTAAAGGTGGGACTTGACTGTAAATTACTACGAAGTATCAGTTATTATGTCAAATTAAAAATGTATTATACCCGAGTTACACCAATCAAGTTATAATATCAGTAATAAATTAAAATATTTGCAAATGTAAGTTACGAAATACAAGTTTATTGATTCAAAGGCCATATTTTTATCTTTCACAGAGTTCTCTTTGTTATTGTTGCCTGGTTTGTATTTGTTGGAAAACATATTGTTTCCATGCCGCAATAATTCGCAGGGCGAGGGGGGGGGTAACTTCTAAATCTACCATTACGGCATGTGCCATTTTTAGGGGTTGGTTTTTTCAGGAAGAAAATCTATTGTAGGGTATCGTTGCTGGTGAGATCATAAATTTCTTTGTTTTTAAAACGAACATTTTGGGGTATTTTGTTTTATTCGTGCTCTTACAAAATGTATGGAAATTAATGGAGAAGGCTAAGACCAATGGAATGTAGGTGAATACGAAAAAGACCAAAATATTGTGTAATGAGATTGAAAGAAAGAATATATGGAGAATTGATCGGACATGTACTTGACATCAGATAAAAAGAATAGGGAAGTTGATAGAAGGATAATAACGTGGTGGACAAGAATAGGGAGGTTGACCGAAGGATGACAACTTGATGGAGCAAATTTGGACAGCACAGTCAAGATAGATCAGTGCCAATATGTCTCAAAAGGAAAGTACTGGATAGAGTAATTTTGCCAGCAATGACATAGAATATACCTGTTCACTGGCACAACGACAGGAGGAAAATTGGCAGTTGCTCAGAGAAGTATGGAAAAATAGGTATTATGAATAAGACGAGAGGAAGAGGAACAACGCAATACGGCAAGACAGATCGAACAAAGTGGAAAAACTGAAATGGGAATGGGATGGGCACAAAGGAAAAATGGACAAAAATGCGATTTCAAGACGACATCAAAAATGCGATTGCAAGACGACATCAAAGATTCTTCGTTTCTGGCATGTTTTTTGAGAATCTAGGGCATTTCCATATATGTTCCATGTATACAGCAATCATCATGCTGCACAAAGCATTCTCATACTTTCCTTTGTAGTTTGTTTTTAATTTTGCCATGGTTGGTTTTAGTTTCAATAGTTCTGGCCCATTCATATCTTTTATGAATTCTTTTATACCAAATGGACTTTTTAATGAATCTAAGTTTTGTCCCATTTGGACGAGGAGAGCAGGGTATAGGTAGCACTGGGAACGTTTGCGGAGGCAATCTGCCTGCAGTGGCATGACCAGCTGATGATAATAATTATTTCAATTTATGTATTCGTCACCCTTAGACAAGGCTCTATTATTTTACAATATACAAAATACATCCATGTAATTGTAAAACTAAATACAAAACATAATACAAATTCAAAAGAGAAAAAGTAACTAAATTCTCATGCATAAAGTCTTAATGAAAACATCATACTTAGTGCCATCTACCATCTAACTTGGATAGGGGAACGTGTTCGAGGAAATTTTGAGCTGATTCAAAAATATTAAGGAAGGAAAACGCATACCCAAAAATATAATAGTGTGGTGCCTATTATGATTCAATTTCGCAGTCTATAACATATTTTTATCACTTATATATTTTATTATTAACACATTTCTATGCTGTTTCTCAATATTTTACCCAAAAATATAATATTTTTAATTTTTAGAGCCAAAATTATAATTTTTGATGAAATCTTTTCAGATCCAAAAATAGATTTAGGGAATCAAAATCCCAGATGAAAACTCTCACTACCCACGTCAGGTGTTACGCCTCCCTACCCATGGATGAAAACATGTTTCGTCATGACGATGTACAAAATGGTCCACTGTTGTCAAAACTGGATACAAAGTATTAAAATGACTTTAGTAAAGTATGTATAACCAAATTTCTTCCAATGATGACATTTCATATACATTTTGAGGTATATTTCTTTAAAAATCATGCATTTTAGGGTGTGACTTAACGTGTTAAAGTGGCACACCCCCGTCACCCATAAGCGGATCATGCTCAAGCAAAATGAGGTAGACTAAGTAAAGAATTGAGAATTGGTTGATGAGAGGTATTGCCAACTATTGTTACACAGTTTTTGGTTAACAATAAATACCGACTTAAAAAAGCACTGCCTTGTGATCTGGTGACGGCCCCCTTAATATTAGACTACAAATTCTGGACTTGAAATTCCCAACTTTCAGGAATTTCTTTTTCTCATATATTCTCAATAAAAATTTACAATAACAATGAAATAGTTACAACAAAGGATACCACAGGGAGCATGTAAATGCATAACAACTCTGCGGCTTTCCCATAAACTAACAAATAACAAATACCTTCACATGGAAATTGAAAACTTTTGGAGATCATTGAAACTAGGATTTAAGAATTATTTTGTTGGAATTTGAAATTGTTCGAAGTTCGAATTACGATTACAAGGCGGAAAATCTGAGTCGGGAAATCTTCCTTCCTGTACTTCTATGATAACTACGACGATTACAATAAATCTACCTACTGGTTTCTTTTACAGGCTTTCATTTCCTATGGAACAATTACAGTAGTAAATGCAAGCATCCACCAATAAAATTACAAGAGCTCAAAATAGAGTTATGTGATTGGCTAACTGAACTTTTACTTGAAACGAGGCTGTTGCCAACGATAGCGAACAAAAATATGTTTGAAAAATTCCTTTTTGCGTGCGTAACTTTGTTGAATAATTAGTAATAACGTTTGAAGTGATAAAATTTAGTTACAAGAATATTGATAAAATACGACGTTTCGGGCTTGACCCGTTATTTCTTTACTTTTTTATAATTCTCTCTGCGTTACATCTACTTCCATTCTATCTATCGTACGCCACGTTCTATTCTTTATTTTGTAACGATTCGTCGAAACGTCGTCGAAGACCGAAACGTCGTATTTAATCAATATTCTCGTAACTAAATTTTATCACTTCATACATTATTAAAAATATGTTTCCTGACACTTCATTGAATTCCATGTCAAACTTTTCATATTTTTCAAAACTGGCAGCCAACTAAACAAAACTAAGGGTGATTGATCGACCGCGCGACATTTTCAAAAAAAACTTTGAGCATCCATTTTGATCATGAGATTATGAAGACAATATTAATACTTGCAAGCATTTTGAGCGACGTCAAACAAGACAACAACTGCAGCTTGCGACCTGAATCCATGGTAGAATTGTTGCAGTTGTTGAAGAGGAATATTGTGTTGCACTCCAAGTTTTTAAATAGTTTTTACACAAGAGCATATATACACAAATTGAGCGCATTCTAGACAATTTTTACACCCAAAATTAAGTATATGCCAATTAATGAAAAAACCCAAACTACAATCAAGGTTTTCTTGTTTCTTAGTTGAATGCTTCTGTCAGAGTTTTGCAGAATTTAGAATGATAATTCTATGGAAAAAGTCTCTCAAGATACAAGTCCTCTGAATTTTGCAGAGACGTTCTATTTCTTTTGCGGAGATTTGAAGAAAATTTTATCTTAGATTCGGAAGTCTTTCAACATCATCATTGTCATTTTCTACATTTAACAACCCTTTCGGGCTAAAAATATATGCACATATATCTTAAGAATATTTCAAAGACAGGCTGTATCATTGACTTCCCAGAAATTTTGTCAGAATCTAGATAATATTTTCTTTTTCGAATTCCCTGTCACGCATTACATGTTTTTTTTCTATAAATATCATTTTTTATAAGAAATCAGATGATTATTTCAGTTAAGACTGTGTATAAAACTTTCTGTCCCGTACAATATCTCCAGTTTTTTCAATGTTTTTGTTGAACGAAAGAACTCGGAATTTTGTCAAAATTGGTCCAAAATTAAGTAACTTTCACTGGTGGAGCCTTGGCCAGGTTTCTTTATAAAAAAAACGTGTATTAGATTTTGGTCACAATTATTAGAGGGATTAGATAATGATCTTAGGGTATGTATTTTCTATTTCTTAAAAATTATTGGGTATAGTTTTTATTTTAGGGTGCGATGTCACGTGTAAATAGCACACCCCGTCACCAGCGTATTGAACTCAATACCCCCCCCCCCACCTGGGGATAATACTGTTAAAAATCAAGCAAGAATTTCTAACGTAAGGCAATGAAAAACATTGACTAACCAAAAATAAAATATAATGATAGTATAGATTTGCTATAAGGATTGTTTTTGGTCTTTTTCCGCCAGTCTTTTCAATGCAAATTTTTGAAATTCATTAAATATTCTTCAGAAATGAATGCCGAGCATTAACTTGCCACAAGAAAACTTTGTGGACAGACAGCAGCAACTTAAAACCACGGAATGAGGTGATATCCGGAGTCCCATCAAGATTTTGATAATATGGCTAGCTGTTTCCTATTTTGAATAGGCCTATGATACTTTTCAAAATGAAGTTACTTCAAATATTTAAAACTTTGCACGGAAAATTCTCTGAGAGAAATGGGCTGTGCCCTTCTCTGCCCGTTTTCCTGTGTCACGTAATGACTAATGTTTTGCAAAAATTCGTCATTTTAAAACTTATCGTTCATTTAAAAAACCGAAATTTAAAAAGAAGCCAAAAAAAACTACCAGAGCAAAGCAAATTTGTTTACTTTGGGGGTTTTTATTGCAGGGGGGGGCACTCTTAAAAATTTGGGTAGTGGGGATGTGCTGCCGAATGGGTGTTTTTGATAAATTTTACCTTAGAATATGTGTGTTTTTCAATAAATTCACCTGAAAATGGGTGTGTTTCTAATAAATCTATCTGAGAATGGATTCATTTTTTGAAATTCCACCTTTTTGCTTATAATTTAGCCTATTTTTATTACCTATGGATAGGCTTCGATAAAAACTCAATTACCTATCAATGGGTCAGAAAAATTTGACTGTCCACATGCCCCTAATAAAATGAAATCAAATGCCCCCCGGGGGTTTTATTTCACCTCTGCTTCATTATAAATCTCCCTGAACTAAGAAAAACGTCACATTTTCGTGAAATTTTGTCATGTCAAGAGAGGTCAATTAGATTTTATAGAAAAAACGGGGGGTGTATAAAACTAATCAGAACCGCTGGCCAGATACCTCAGCTTTCAGGAATATTTCCGGTGTTTTCGCATCACGATAAATTGTGAACCAAACGCTGTCTTGCTTCAGTTTGTATTGTGAATGAATAGAGTGGTGCTCACGCAAGAATGATCTCCGATTGCTTTACTGAAATTTGTTTACATTGGGATAGAGAATGACAGGAAGTGCAGTGGATGACAACCCATTTTCGTGATAGAGTTGTGTTAGATCCCGTTTTCTGTGTTAGACTTGTGTGACAGCTAGTCTAGCTATGAAAATTGTTCGAAGTCGAAGACCTGCACAACAGTGACTTGTGTGTTCATTTGTACGTGACCTTGCTTATGAAAGTGACAGTGGACCATGAACATGCAAGAGTCGATTTGCCACCATGAGAACCCCTTCTTTTTAATAATGGATGCTAGCCTTGGGTAGTGATCTTTTGTTCTTGCTTGTCTCGAGAATTAATTAGTCTGGCCTACGCTTGAAGCGAATTGTGAAGTTATATTTTCTGAGAAATTTTCAAGCAAACAGCCAATTACTATTATGCTTTGACTTACTTCTGGATGACTGCCTGTGGCAAATGACGCTGCCTGGGCCTTTGCACATTCGTAGAACTAGAAAGAAAGAACGATTAACGATATTTTGGAAGCAACTTTAATTTATATTTGTGTTGGAAATTGTGACAAGATTTGTACAAAGCCTTTATGAGTTGTTATTCAGGACATTATGGAAACGACCACAGAATCTGCTAGATTATCACCGAGGATAAGTCGATGCAGTGGAAGTGGAAGTGCGAGCCCTGAGCAAGGAAGCCCTCGCAATAACAACGAACAATCACTCCACATCGTTGTCGAGCCCCAACCTGATGGAGTTCTGAACATGATACATTTAGTAAGCCCGCTAAACGGTCAAATATTTTCGTCTTATTTTGCTGAAAATGGTGCTCAGTTTGAAATACAGCCTGGTGTTGTTTTCAGAGTTCCCTATCCACAGGAACATGGTTATCGATCTTTTCCACAACAGCAGTTTCAACAACCGCCATCATATCCCCCAAACGTTATACAGCCATGTGGAATGCAAATGCCTGGAAATATATTCGTTCCAAGAGGAGGGTCTGCCCCAGGAGGGATTTTAGGTCGGCCCCCTCATCAAACAATTCCATCTTCCATCAATCAAAGCACTCTTTGTCCTGTTCACAGTACAGCGCCTTCTTCAAATGGGTTTTCAATTGTCGATGATGTGCGTTTGGAACGACGACGAGAAAAGCTGCAGAGAAAGTTGAGAGACAAACAACCTCCAGGCTGCAATTGTCAGTTTTTTGATCAAAACAGTCAGAATTCCAAAATGTCGTCAAATGGGAAGCTTGCAGGGCGACAGGATTCAAAAACGATGAATGGACCTCATGATTTTGATCCATCCGAAAATGGAGGTAAGGGTTTCTATTTGGCCTAATAAGCCAACAACGTTGCTTCAACATCTTTCTCCAGACACGACAGGAAATTCATGTAATTAAAACAGTATAACATAACAATAAGCATCAATAAACCTATTTATTTTACCCAGGAACGCGCAAATTGTCAATTATCGACGGATTTTAGGGATTTCAAAAAAACGAAATAAACAAACAATACCTTCAAAACTTCAACAGACCTGCTCATTCATTAGCAGTTTGTTTTTGTTGCTAGGCCCATGTCATTTTTTTTAATTTTAAAACAAAAAGCTTAAAAGGTGTATTACAGGGTTCATACCGGTCAGGGATAACCTGAAAAACGTGGAAATGGGAGTTGTTTTCAGAAAGTCAGGGAAAAAGTCGGAAAATTTAGAAAATCAAGCAAAGTCAGGGAAAACCTGGAAAATAAAGCAATTTGTTTTTAATTGTTCTTGGGTGCAATCGACTCTTCTTTGCTCTAAATTCACCAATTATTTGCAAAATGAACCCTGAAAATTGCTTTTCTTCAACTTTCATTGCTTTATATCAGGGTATATGCTGAAACTTGATACTCTGTGTCCTTTTAAGAACTTTTGATCTGGAAAAGGATATATAATTCATTGCCTAGGTCTGGAAATCAATGCCTTTTTCATTGAAGAAAGTCAGGGAAAGTGAGACCAAAGCTATGTATGAACCCTGTATGAATAAAGCCATAATTATTGAATAATTGTTTGCCATGGCATGAGTTTTAATTGTGTTTGTTAATCCACAAATTATATAAACAGTTTAATACCTTATTCACTCTTCTTCCACTCCAGTATATCAACATTTAAACTTAAAAAAATTTAATGACAGAACATTTCTTTTGGAAAAATCTTTCTAGATTAAGTGGACAATGACAGAGAAACAAAACGGTAATTGCCCTGTATATACTTGGATGTCCCATGAAAACTTCACAAAAATTAAATGCTCTTTGTGATTTAGTCTATTCAATCAATGTTTCAATCAAAAATATTTTCCATAAAATTTCTTAATAGTTGATTAAAACATTGATATATTATTATTATACTTTTCATTGTTGAGATGCTCTGAAGATTTGCCATCACCAGGTCAAAACCAGATCTTTTACTGAACAACAATTATTGGGTATGTTTCTCGTTAGCAGATAACAAGCAGGATTGTTGGTTTGCAAAGAATTGTATCAATAAATAATTTTTCTCCTTTAGCTGATTGTTTTTCAATATGAATGCAAAAGACTGAAACTTAATAAAAAAAACAGTCAATGAGCAATCATATTACACAAATAACAAAAATATTTTTGTGAACTTTTGTGGCTTTTGCTGGTATAACCCTCTGATAAGACTGCAGCGTTGTGCAGTTGCTACTGTGGTGTGTAAGAGTGTCATCTGCCACACTGTGGTGTGTAAGAGTGTCATCTGCCACTCAGGCTCAGGTATAAATTCTGGAAAAAATTGGGACAAAAAGTTTTTGCTTCTGCCAGTTTCAAAGGTCAAAGAAGATAAAAAGAATTTCCATTATTAGCTTGTTGACATTTCTATAAATAAGTGAAAGAAATTAATTTATAATTAATTTAAGAATATTAAACATCTGTAAAAGCATACTTTATTTTTATTTTCATTAAACATCCTTTGGGCAGAGTTTCTTTGCAGGATCGTTAAGTTGTTTTTCATTTCTTCAAAAGCTGGCCTGTATGAAATATCATTCGTGTCATTTTGAAATGAATATGTCAACTTCAAAATACACTGTTGTATATAACAAAAAAGGTTTTAAAGTTTTAAGATAAAATTACATCCAACAGGGAATAATTTCAATACATTAAATATATACTTTTATTTCAAAATGACATTTAGAATGTTCTGTGATAATATTTTATGTAGGCCAGCTTTTTAAGAAACAAAAAACAACTTAACAACCCATCATGTCCCATGAGGGACCAGAAGTTACCTCCCTTTAGGCAGGAGCTCATTTCCCCTCTAGGCCCTGAGCGCAAGAGGTCCCTAATTTTTAGAGTGATATTCCATTTTTTAAGTGGTCTGTCTATCCCTACTAAGGATTAATGTCCCTCGGGGCCAGTCAATGGTCCAGAATACCACTCACTACCTCATGGTTGTTTTTTGAACATGTTGAATAACTGCTTTACTCATCACCAGAGTCGATTGTCAGCATTTTGAGATAAGGGACCTTGCAAAGGGTCCATCACCTAGATTCAAATTCTGTACCTCAGGGTTCTTAAGATAATGCTTTTACTAACTGCTCTACAGTGTTAATGTTACTGTTGCTGTTGAAGAAAGTTATTGTTGAAAGGTGCTTCTTTTCATGTTATGACTGGGAATATTTCAGCTTGTTTCATTCTCAATGAGCAAGCTCCCATAGAAAGATTATATGATAGGTCTTTTTTAATAACAGTAATTGGAATGCTCAATTTTAATGGTTGATTCATTGAAATTTTTCTGATGTAGTGAAAAGGAAATGTAAACCACAAAGTTATTGAACACTTTTTTGTGGTGCAAATAGCAGCTTACTTTGTCTACTCTTCTGTTGCTTTGTTGATTGTGTTTTCAACTTTATTTTGATATACTTTGCACCAAATGAAATGGGCACAAGAAATCTATTATTTTATAACCCATGAGCTGTTATCATTTTTTTTACATTTCGTGGTATTGTTTGCTTGTCTAGTTTAAACAGCTTGTGTATTCTTTCATAAAATTTGGTCAGCTGTTTATATTTTCCCAGTGAATTTTAAAATTCTTCAAAAGTTGAGTTATCGTATTTAACGTGCCTAGCCCACGAAAGTCTCGAGATGACTTGTTTCCAGCAAGAGAACACGGGTTATACATAACCTTTCAGTTTTAGGCACATACACTTGCTATTCTCGCAAGGTATGGGTTTCTGCGCTTGG
>JAYJMH010024892.1:0-18517 GCA_036873815.1 Phacellophora camtschatica
CGGCGACAGCACTGTGGCAGCTTTTATTAATATTTTATTGAAAGAAGTAGTAATAAACCACAGTATATGGTTGCAAATGCCCTAGTCTAACTAGACTACAAAGGCCCATGCAAACAGCTTCGTTTTCGTCGAAAAGCTGTGCTCGTCTGAGTGACATTGTCGCTTGTGGTTATGTCAATCAGACGAAAACAACCGGGCTTGAAGAGCTCATAAAAAAATATGGTGTCCTACTGCTCGTGGATTAGGTTTTGCCCCTTGTCTTTTTAATCCAACATAAAACGGAGGAAATTGGGAAGAAAAAAATTGGGAAGATCAAATTCCTTCAGTTTCAGTTCCTTTTCTCAAATTATGCTTGGGGCAAGTCTACTCCTTGTGAATCAATTCATTCATGGGAAAGAGCTTGTTAAAATCTTGTTGAAGGTTATTTCAAGTCAAGTCTCGGTCAAACGCTTAAGTTGACCCGAGTTGACGAGCATTTTAACTCGATATGACGCAATATTTGCATTTGACGTCAGATGTGATAAATATAACCTGGGATATAGGAACTCTTCTTTTTTTAAACGTGTATTTGACTCAACAGCCCTGGTTTTGTTGTGTTTATTGACGCTCTTGGGAAGGATATCATTAATTTAACCAAGAAAATGGAGACTCAACATTACAACATTACATAAAATTAATTATACGTTGTTCTAATGAAATTTACAATCAATAGAGTGATAACTAATGCATCAAAAATTCATATTTTGCTCCTCTTTTCACATTTTTTAAATACGTTGGAAGTTGATTTATGATTTATGAGCCCATTCAAATCCTTGTTGTAAAATATTGAACAAAATTATTCTAAAGGATAGGTATTAGGCAGGGGCGGCTGGGAGCGAAATTGAAGTGTTATATAGTTTTGCGATATTTTGAAAAAATATTTTTATGACCACGCCCTTTGGATTGTCATAAAACGCCTTTAAAATGTTCAATCAAATTGTTAGTCAATTATTCTCGAGAAAATTATGCACTAATTTTAAGTAAAAAAGAGGCCATATTTTTCTTATAAATCGGAAAATAACTTTCGTGCAGACTCTACTTTGTTCCCTTCTCCCTTCATAAAGTCTGGACGCAGTCTGTTAGAAAGACGGCTTTGAGCTTTTGCCGCTGAGATAAACTGCATGTCAACGGCTGTCAGCCTCAGAGCACAGCCTTGCTATTAGAATTCACATTCGAATAGCAAGAATGCCTGCACGTGATTTCGCATTATGGCAAAGCAGAAATGACTCGACAACATACAATAATTGACTCAATAAAATGTTAGCAGACATTTTAAAATGTCCTCAAGTTGTATAATACTATCTGAAATTTAGTGTCTTCATTTCTAAAAAAAAATAACCTAAAATAAAACATTCCTTACTATTGGCCTTTTGAAGTTTTTAGTATGGCAAATAAAAATAAACAATATAAAACGTGTGGAAAAGACAAAATAGATCTCCTACATGTGGCAGAAAGGTCCCAGATGTTTATGAATAGCAGTTACATAAGTTAGAAAACAGTAATATTTACTCGAAACATGTTTAGAAACGGGCAGTTCAAGCTGGAGGGTAATTTGATTTTTATTGCTATTAGTTTTCCAAAATGCTGATAAGGTCTCTGATTGACGTGATAAAAACAAAGACACGGTATTGAAATTAAATCAGCGGTATGCTTTTAAGTTGTTTTCTTGCTATTAGAATCGCGAATCTAATAGCAGGGCCAGAGCCAGGAAGGGCCAGCCCTACCATTCAAAGTGAATTCAAAAGGGACGTTATCTGTCCTTCATCGGTATTGTGGAGGGCTAATGGATTTATCAAAAAACATATGAAAGTCAATAGATAGCCAATATCAGTCATTTATGATGACTTGGCAGCATTATGAAGAAAATGCGTCCCCAAGCCTGTCCCCCAGCCTCCAAATTTTAGAGGGAATATCGTTTGAAATCAGAAGTCGGGTAACAGGCCATACGTTCATCGAAAAACAGAAAATTTTCGTAGTCTTGTAACGTGAAAAGTGATGTAGTCTTGTAACGTATCAACAAAGACACAAATGTGATTCCTCTAATTCTATTGAAAACAAAAACGTCATCAGGGCGACCAACAGTGGTACTCCCACAGGGCAAAGAGAGTTCGAAATCAATCGCAACATGACAGAAAGTAATCGGGCGTTTGTACCCCCCCCCTTTGTTTACACCAGTTTATTTCTATTCTGCTCATCAGCGTGAAAATATATCATGTCAAGGGTTCTTGATATCGTTGTACGTTTCCCTTTTTTTGAGAAAACGCAGACTTGTGCCCAGGCATATTTTAAAGAAATTATTCCCCTACCTTCCTCGATTTTCTAAGCCTTCATTGGCTCAAACGAAATAATACAATCCGGCGTTCAACCAACATGTTTGACTGAATCCCAGGAGAAAAAGAGAATCGAAAAGATAACAGGCCCACGTTCCAATTGGATTTGAATATCCGGTTTTATTCTGCTAGCTCTGTTAATGTCGCATAACTGAGGCTGGATTCCTTGATCTTCTACATAAAATAGATACAACTTGATGATTTATTATGTATTAGTAGTTCGATTGTTGTTACATTTTTTTAATCGGGTTCTAAAAGGGAATAGTATTCCTGTGAAAAAAAGGAATAGTATTCCTGCCTCTGCCTGGTGCGTAGCTACTTTGTTTTTAACAGTTTCTATTGGTTGAAGTATAATTAAGCGTCAGCATTCGATCCATTCGATCGAACTTTTTTCAGAAATTCCCGGGAATTTCCTCCCTGAAAAAAATATCCCTAGACGTGGTCGCATCTAGAATTAAATTTGCTACATTTTTTTTTATCGTTTCTAGTTTCTGATATTACCTCTGTATTCACGTTTAGACTTTAATAATTAGATGCAGAAATATATTTCCCGAATTCCGTTCATAATCACAACAAATAGCTGACTTGGAATCGAGGCGAACAAACCTTCGATAGACTTCTTAAACGATTCCCTTGCCTCCCTGTGTTCGTTTAAAATTTGACTTCGCTTTGGTCAACATCAACAGGGACTTTTTATAAAAAGATTTAAAAAATATTGCTTAGTTTTCTGGCCACACGATAATGAGTCTCCATTAACCGAAGTCACATCAAATCTGCCAAAGAACAATAGGACTCATGTAATAGGTCTAAAATAGACCCATTGCTAACCAGCAGCCTTTGCGCACCTACATAACAACAACACACTGCAACAAGGTTTTCACAAATAGCAAAAACGCATTTCTACTGCTCTCTAAAGGAGGTGCATTAAACAAACTAATTCTGACCATCAAGTAAAGAAGCACGGCCTTCTCCGCTGCTGATAAGTCGTGACTAGGCCAAAATGTACTTTCCGATAAACCGAAAGTCGTCAAAGAAATATACCATGGGTAATTTTTTCCCGCAATGGCCGCTGGTTAGCAATGGGTCTTTAATTTTTGCACGCTTGAATCACGCAGGGATCGTTCAGTGATTCGAGATTGGGATGGTCTTTGTTCGTTAACGTGAAATAATTATAATTTGAAAAGCAAGGGACTTCAATTATCTGTGAACAGGACAGACATTGCATGAATAAAAGATGTTGACGAAATTGTAGTTCGATGACCTCTAGTTTTTCAAGCCTTTCAATTTTTTTCTGGATACCAGAAGAACGAGATTCAAAAACTCAAAATTGACGAGAATTTGTAAGCAATAGAAAATTGATGTTGACGTTTCTTCAAAACCAACACATTAATTATTTACACATAAATTTCTATTTTGGATATGTTTTTTTGAATTTCAAAAGAATATTGGTTTACTTGTTAGATAAAAACGAAGGTCACAAAATGACAAAGAATGTTGGCAAAAATACGTAAAAAGAAATCAAATATAAAATTAAATTCATTAATTCTTAAAATACAATGAAAAGAGTCAACAATATTGTATAATATAATTTGGCTGAAGCGATATATGATCAAAAACTAACACGAAAAATTCATGGCTGATTAGCGTCGAAAACGTGGTCAATTTGTTTGAAAATAGCTAAAAATTTAATCGAAATTTGTCAATCACTATAACATTGAAAATTCGTGGCAGGACTATTTTTTAATCCTATGCGGTAAACCTAACTATTCGAAATTGAGTCTTTTTGGTTTTTGCAGACATATGGCATGCCATACGTGACAACAGTGGTCGAGAATCTGCAGTCGGGGGGTTGAGAACCTGATGTCGGGAGTTGAGAATCTGCTGTAGGGTTAAAATTATAATTTTACATTATTTTACAAAGTTGTAATTTGCTCTAGCCCCCTTGGCCAAAACATAACTCTATGCCCATAGAAGAAGATAAATTCCAAACTGTATTGTTTTGCAGCAGACAACAGAGCCCATTGAACTAAAACGCAAACCACAGAGTCAAAGCCGTCCCTGCTCAAATTAACTAAGGGCGAGCGAAGACATATTAGTTTTCGCTGACGATACTAATGGAATGGAAAAGTCAATCAGCAATCCATATGGAATGTCGTTTGCGCCTAAATGGTAATTGCATAATGTTTATGCTCTTTGTCAATTTACATCCTGTTTCATTTTTTCTTTCATATTTATTTATTTATTTTGTCTAATTACACCCTTTTACGAATTCCCTTTCCCTTTCCCTTTCGCAATTCTATTTCTGTTTCTCATTCTCTTTATCTTTCTAATTGGCCTTTCTTTTCCATTTTTCACATTAGATTTGCCTATTGCCTTTGTCTTTAGCCTTTCCATGTATGTTTGTGCTTATGGTCTTTTGGCTTTTGCCATTAAATATTATGTAATGCATTGCGGCATGGAATGATGCATTGTGGCATGGTATGATTCATTGCGGCATGGCATTCATTGCGAATTTTGGCGCGAAAGATGAATAAAATCACGTGGAGAGCTTGGCCTAATAAGTTTAGTTTTTTTAAATTTCTACATTAAACGTCATGTTAGCCTTTATTGCGCAAAAAGACTAAACTTCTGAATAACCATGGATAACATATCCTTAGTTTGATGATTTTCAATTAGACGAGCTCTTTATTATTGTGATATGAAAATGTCTTCAAACAGCGAGACGCCGAAAAAAGTTTCGAGAAAACCCTGAAAACATTCTGAGCTATATTTATGACGCCAATGAAGGCTTAACCAGGACCAGTCCTTGCCCAAGCAAACCTTTCACGAATGACCTGGCGATTCAGCATTCCTTTTCTTTGCCAAGTTTTTCTTGCTCAATAAAGGCTAATACAACGTTCAAAATAGAAATTAAAAAACTAATTATTCATCGCAATGAGTACAATGCCAAAATGCATCATACCATGCCGCAATGCGGTACAAAATATTTAATGTCAAAGACCAAACAACGTACATGCATAAAAAATAGAACTAAAAAAACAAGAGCGGTATTCACTATTCAAATACTTGCATGTTGCTCTTTAGCACACCAACAACGAGAAACATGGCAACCTCGTTCCCAGGAAAACCCGCAAGAAAAGAAAGACTGGTAGCGACCTTGATTTTTGGCGGGATTCGTTGATGGGAGATTTTATTCCTGCCTGTGAAACAATTCCAGTGAGGTCTCAGAAAATTATATTAGGTGCCAAGGGTATTTTCTTGTGAATTTTTTCCCACAACAGCTGAGGATAGAAACCTTTGATTGCGGATAAATTAAAAACAATGCCATTTTTCTATACATATTGTGCTCCTTTTCGCCAATAGCCATTTCCCCGTAAAGCCAAACTTTGCTCTTCGCCAAATTCCTAGTGAATTAATATATTCTATTGATATTTCGAATTAGAATTATCTTATCAATTTAGGTATTTAAATAACGTCCTCCTTTCTTTCTTGCAACGGTTGTCTTCGGCATTGGCATACTTATGCCAAATCCAAATCTACTTCTCTTGAAGAACCTGGAAGGCCCTGGCAAAAATAAAACCAAAATCATAAATAAATCGTAAATACGTTAATGAAAATTTCAGTTAAATTCAGATTTCTGTGACATTCAAATATAGTAATAATATTTACTGCTCTAGCGCTGGAGCTTTTGCGAACTATAAGCTATATGCTAGAACAGCGAATACGATTTACGGCTTATTATTGCAGCGAGGGGATCATTAGGCATCCATCTCAGTTGATCTCAGCTCAGCTCACTATGTATTTGTCACGGTACCTAATATGGTATGTTGGGTTATGTAACAATTCGGTGTCTGTTATATTCTGGGGTAAAATTATTGCTTTCCTTGCAGATTCATGAAATTCATCTCTTAAAATTTTTAAATGATGTATCCGACATTTCAGTTTGCAATAGAGTTCATCACCGATTTCATCGCTTTTGCATAATCACGGGGACCAAATTCAAACCACGGAATGTAGGACAAGTAGAATGAAAAAACAGAATTGGGAATAAATACGAACTTTACTTTTCCTAAAGCCCGAGGCATAATAACAAATTTGGATTAATTGTTGATGCTATTCTTCCACGTTCGATTGTGAAGAAATGCGCTGAGATTCTGAATTTTGCAACTGCCGATCTATATTTGTGTTTTAAATCTGAGTGTACATACATTTTATTCCCTATACTCTGATTTAACATAGACATAACCTGTCAGAAGATACTTAGATATTTCATTATGAAACTATTCACGTAAGCTTCCTTGAGAACTCGATCAATCTCACTGATGACATGGTTTTCATTCATGTTTTCCCTGATGACATGGTTATCATTCATGTTTTCCCTGATGACATGGTTTTCATTCATATGTTTGCCCTTACTACCTTTTCAATATCAAACACGACAAACTTCAGAATATGTTTTACTGTAAACATTCAGTTAGAGCTGCTATTTTTGATCAGTGTTAGTGTTTAAAAGCGATACGTTTAAATGCTAATCTAGGCCAAGCATAAGAATACTACCATCTGTGAAGTTTTCCGGTACAACGCGGCAGAACCTGATACAACCGTGAAGAGACAGCTAAAGTTACGGGGTACACACAAAAAAAAGAAATCCCAGTCGGGCAGTGAAACTTGTCTTAACCGTAAAGAGAAACTCATAAAAACCAGTTTTTAGTACAGTTAGTTTCTTAATTGGGTTTGTGTTTTCAGCAAAAGTTCGCGGCCGGCTAAAAAGATCAGATCACCAAATGCCACCAATCTATACTGCTTGGATCCATTTTTATCTGATGTTTTGAAGACTGCGCCTTATTTGCAACATTTTAGTTTATCTTGATATTACTGTGTTGATTCACCTCAACTGACCAAAATAAAACTATCTTTTGTGAAAACATAAATCCATTTCCCATTGGGGCTGGTATGCTATAATGCTAAAAATATAAATTTACTCAAGCACACATTGTCATGTTTGGTATTATAACTGCACACAAGAATGTCAATATTAGTTAACTTTTGGCTTGCTTTTGGTCAAAGGTGACTAATTGAAATGAGTCATCAATGTTGGGAAAAAATCAAAAAGTTTAAACCATATGTATACAGTATACAACATCGTGTAAAATTATTGTTAAAAATCATTGTTAACAATTTAATGGGAAAAAATCCAATTCTTGAAAATTGTAAAAGGGTGGTCCGTGTAATCTATTTTATAACCGCTCCGAAATGGAGAAATGGCTCTATTACACACATTTTTCTTTTCAAAGAAACTTGACTCCCGACTAAGTAGCTACTGGAGTTTCTAAAAATTTTGTTGGTTTTGGTAAACTCAGGGGCAAGGAAGAATCTGTTTTAGGATCGATTGAATGATGTTTCTGATCAGTCGATTTCCGTAGCAGTTGGATAATGCAAAACAAGTAGCATTTTTAACGAGAAAAAGATTGTTTTATATAAAGTTTAGTTTTTTTAAATGTTCTTTAGTGCTTGTTTCATATTTTTTTGAAAATTTTAGGGGGGCTGGTTCCTAGTTTCTTATAAACGGGTTTCTTATGTAGAAAATGCGTGTATTCAACATTATATTGGAGTTGAATAAAAACATTTTCATAAAACCATGAAGGGCAACCAAAAATCCTCAGGAAACACATCTTAGAATGACCAATCTTTGTAAATATGTATGTTTGGCCTTGGTGGTCTGTGAGCAACGATCTGGTGGGCTCACAGTTGAAAAACATTGTTTTTTTTTGTTCTTTTTCATTATTGGGCAGCAACAGCACAGCAAGCAAATGATAGAATTTGAATGACTCATCTTTGTTTACCGAATGAGGTTGTTTACGTTCTGGGAAGGAAATGCCAAAATGGTTGAATTGAAAAATGATAGATCTAATCATTTTAATCCCCTTATGTTTGGTGTTGTCAATCCAACAGTCCAACATAGGGTATTTGTGCAGAGTAGCACGAACATTTAATTCCAAAAATAGACAAAAGAAAGCGAAAGTGCCTTTGAATATTTCCAAGTAAAAATAAGTTTTAACCTTGGGGTTTAAGAATTCCAAAAAGACTAGACCAGTCACGAGTTTCTCGAAGTACTTGTTAACTTTCTTCCATCAGATTCTTTTTTCAACATGATTTTCAAAAAATTAAAACAAACAGTTTCATTTCTTGAAATAGGTAGCAGTACATAATTAATTATTAATTTTTTGGGTTTACTTTTTTAACATTTGCAAAACTTTTGATTAAATTCGGGCCAATAAAAACATTTCAAATTCAACCATTATGTGGCCTGTCGTTTGCAATTAGATGAGTAATAAGTTTTTGGTAATACTCGGTATCATTCGTTTCTCGGTAAATGAATGACCTAGCCATTTAAATATTTTCGTTCTTTCAAGCAATGAATGAATTGTGAAGGAAATTTTGACAAGTCGCACACATTTGCATAGCCGCATGAGCTGTCTGCCTGCCGTGTAGCATTATTTGTGATTCGGGGAAGGCAAAAATGCACTCAAACAACAAAAACATAAACAAATTTATTGTCATTTTTAAATGGATGGCCGATCATTTATGTGGGCCAGACAGAGTGAACGAGTGTGATAATGGGCTGTTTTGGGGGCGCGGGGTCAGAGACAAGGAAAACAATGTTTGCAATGTTTGTATCGTTAAACAAGAATGTAAACAGTAAATATCAAACAATGAATTGGGACTTGGGGCCATGGCCTGGGAGAAAAAAGTGAATTCGCATAAAAGTTTTTAAGAATTTTTCCACCAGGGCCTATTTATCTGGTATAAATAAAAGACAAAATTTTGCAATGTTCCGGCAAGAAACTTGAGTGAAATCTGCTCCAAAAAAAAAATAAAAACGCATTATTTCTATTCCCAAGAGAAACTCAAAACATACCAACAAACAGCAAAACCCAAACAGTGCATCGCGGCCTTTTTCAAGTTTGGCTTCGATCTACACATGATGGAGAATGGATGACGTGGAGGTCCTTCCATTCGTTTTCGTGCAGTAAATCAGAAATGACGAAGCAATCCTTGTGAAGTTTCGTTCTGCTCGTTGATCGAGACCGATTAATCATTTCTTTCTGCACATCAACATTTCCTCACAATAGATTTGAATACTTTAACCGTACACATTGTTTTTCTAACCAATCAAATCCTTCATAATGTGCGCAAGCAACAGTTTAAAATTCCATCCATTTGATTGGTCGCTTTTAGATTAGCCCGATAATTACTCGTTGGTCACCGAGAATTTGAGTCGTTGAATGCGATTAACCATATTTGGGCAACGAAATGAACTTTCGGGATGGCTCGGGAAATATAAACTTTGCGAATAATTCTCGGTTTTAGTCGGAGAAATTCGTTTAACGTTCGTGACGCTCGTCAAAGTTCTCGTAGAGTTTTCGTAAAGAAAATTATTTGAGCTTGGAACATGATTCCTACGCAAAATACCATGAATACGATGGTTCAACAACTTCAATTACTTACTGATCTATCGTGTGAACAGAGAAATACAGAAAGTGAGCCTTTCTTGGCAAGTCTGCGCTCGAAATCTGAAAAGATGCAACTTTTTCCTCAAACGACCGAATCAATGGACGACTGGCGACAGGTAAATTTTCGTTTTCGTTTGTGCGAGTTTTTAATTCTCGTCAGGAAATGCATTCATTTGCTTTTCAAGCTCTTGGCACCGTTGTTGACCAAGGACGCTTGTTGCAATGTAGTTCGCATGAATTTTTTGTCATAAAGGAAATTAAAATTGATTCTTAGAGCTCCTTTTTTGTGTGAAAAATCTTTCGATTTTCAGTGGCCTAATTTTTTCGTTTCCTTCCTATGGAAAACCGAGAATCAACTCGCTTTTCGTTGTCAGTTGCATGTGTTTTTCCAAATCTATCTTGGAGCGAGAGCAATGGGAAACAGCCACGGTTCTAAGTATGACATGCTTGTTCTTTTACGTGTTAGCAATATCAAACTTTTGATCAACATGAGAAAAGATTAGATGATGAAACTTTTCAGTTCACTTGAATTATGATACTCGTTTTTCCGAAAATTCAAAATTTTCGTTTGAGGTCAACATAATTGCAAAATCCGACATTGGAGACGACTGAACAAGAAGTCACTTGTGTGTTTGAGCTGATATATATAAGTATACATATTGCCCTGTTTTATCAAGAAAGGAGCATAAGCGAACAAAACGTATAGGATTTTTCGCACGATTCTTTCATTCAGTTTTTTTGGCTTTTTCCACGTGTTCAAAAAACGAGACGTTTCCGAAGTTTTGTGTTTGACCACTTCGCGAAAAGGTTTGACCACTTCGCACTTTTGTGCTTGACCACTTTTCCGGTTTTCCCGATTTTAAACAGTTTTGTGGATTCCACAAAAATCCGGTCGAATTTAGATCGCGTATTGTATTTTTTAATTTCGGTTTTCAATTAAAAATAAGTTTTCTTAGATTTTCGCCTGTTGGGAAATTCTCGGTCATTTACCGTGCTTATGCGCAGATGAATTCAGTGCACTAAAGTATGTTGCGCGCTTTTAAATTTCACCATGCGCATGCATGCAGATGTGTGAATCGTGTTTTTTTCAGTAAAATTCGTTGTTTTTAATTTTCGAATTGTTTATCAGCTGGGTGGAAAATTTAATAATCTGAGGTGCAGAATCATCAGTGCTCATTTTATACAATTATAATCTCAGTAAGGAAGAACTTCTCGCGGTTATTTTTCGTTTATTATAATGTTCAATTTTTTTTTTCAGACTCTTCGAGAAATGGACCAGTACTTGGAAGCTCAGAGTGCATTGTCGTTAAGCCGCTCAAGAAGGCGAAGCGTGTCCGAAGTGGAAGATTTTTTCAGCGAGAGTGAAAGTGAAACATCTTCAAATCCAGACACATCTTCGTCTGTCGATTCGAGCGAAATGCTTGGAATAGATTGCACCGACGGCGAACAAAGTTTCTACAGCCCGTGCTCAGAAAAACAATACGAGACGACTGCGCTTGTCTCTCCTGAAATAAGTTATTGTTCAACTACATCAATGGAAGAAATGCCCCAATACATTCATTCCTCGTCACCTCCACCACTATCTCACCTACCCAGACCGAGCATCACATCACTCGATCCAACATCGTCTCTTTGCGATACTCTCACGCAAACATTTGTGCAGTTACCAATCACATCACAAGCGTGTGGCATCGGGTTTTTACCGACACCTCCACATTCCAACCCTGGTTCGCCAGAAATGAACTTGACTCAAGTAATGACGAGCCAATACATGTTGTTTCCACCGCCACCACCTTATTCCAGAAGAGAAAACCCAGAGCTGCAGAAACGTCGAGTTCACAGGTGCGAGTACCCCGGTTGCACGAAGGTTTACACGAAAAGCTCGCACTTGAAAGCACACATTCGCACACACACTGGAGAAAAACCATACAAATGTTCGTGGGAAGGATGTACATGGAAATTTGCAAGATCTGATGAATTAACTCGACATTTTCGAAAGCACACAGGGGCCAAGCCATTCAAATGCCGGCATTGCGACCGAGCATTTAGCAGATCTGATCACCTTGCTCTTCACATGAAGCGCCATCAAAATTAGAGACAGAAGGGACGTTTCGAAATTTTGTCGATAATTCGACGCCACGCTCATCATGCGAGGTGAACTGGATTCAACCGAATAAAGTCACAAAGAATCCCAAGATCTGGAGATTGTGATTTGGTTTTTCAAGACAGAACTGAAGTCAGAACTTTGAAACTTTTGGACAGTGTTCTTAAAGAAAGTTAGAAAGTTGTGTGTTGTAGGCAACAATGAGATTCGTTGTTTACCCTTGTAGGCCATGTTACGTACGTTGCAAGAAGTTTTCAAATCAAACTTGGCAAAGCAGTTCTTTTTAGCATCAGATAAGTGATATCTACTATATCACTATAAACATTCCTGAGAAATCGAAAATTCATTTCTCCTTCGCTGCTCCTAGTTTGATTTGGAACACTCATTTTAGATTTATTTGCCTCCTTGAAGTTTCAGATACACATTTATGTCTTACAGCGATACAGCAAACAAGAGGTGGAAATTATGGGGGTTGGGGGGGGGGCTCCATCGGTTGGAACGTCGGGGCATGCGTTGGAAATTTGAGCCATTTTTTATCGTTTAACACCTCCCCCCCCCCCCCCCCAATGAAAACCAAATTTCCGCCTCTGTTAAAAAGCTGTCAGTCATTTTTACGAACTCCAGAATTTTAAATTAAAATCTGTTAAGGATGTTTAGATCATTGGTATACTCAAAAACAACCCAATGAGAAATAATCAAGATTCCTAGAATTCCGGACAGATGTTTCAACTTAATGTAGACAGTATGTACCATAATACAAATTGTGTGTTGAAAATGAAATTCTTCGTTATAATGCTTCGATTGCGAAGATTTAGTACAGATTTATTCTGCCTTTGTTTTGCTGTTTTTTCAGCAGTTACGATTATCTCGGTGCTTTTAGGACTCAGCTAAATAGAACAATACATTTGCTGTGAATTCATGGTGAATAGCGGCTTTGGTTAATAATCGGGATTTTGGTTAAGTTCTTTTGTTTCATGAAGTTGAGAACTTTTGAAATATTTTTTCTACATTTGTGTTAACTCAGTTATCCTCGGTACGCTGTGACTCCAATTCGTCTCGCACAATAACTCCAATTTACACAGGGGAACGAATAGGCTCGTTTTATAGGCCTATATGCTTATGATAAACCGAGCAAAACTCTGGTTTACATTTTCCATTTGTGCCCCTAGAACTGGTTGGATTTATATTGTGACAAATATTGGGTCAAAACGTTGGGTTGACGGAGGGTTGACTGAGCTGATGTTTTCTTATATTGTAAATAAAATAATTTTAGCTCTGTTGATAACGCAGGTCGATCAACGAATTTAACTTTTATATATTCATGTAAAAATCGTTTTTGTTACATCAACAAAGTAGATCGTGTGTGGATTAAGTCTCTTGCAGACTTTAAATTTGTAAAAATATTGCCTCAGCTGTCATTGTGCAGCTACAGTTAATTTCATGTATTTGTTCAATGTATTTCTTAATCATTCACAATAGTAGAGATTTAAATCAAGCCAAAAAAGCTGAAAATTACATACTGTGTTTTGTTTATTCACCTATGCCTCTTACACTCATCGCTATTTTTTGCAAGATATTACGACTGTGTGTGAAAACTGCCTTTTTAAAAATTTCAGCATTGAACAAAACAACACTCTGGATGTCTTCCAAATTCCAAACAAAAAATAACATTTTATTTACCACACAGAACAAGAATTTTCCTACGTATGTCAGTTTGGATGCAACATGTTTCTTTCAAATTAAGAGAACTCCCAATCAACATTAATTTTATGAAATGAAATGACTGTGAAAAATTGAAGATCTGATATCCTGTGGTTTTCTGAAATCTGAGTCCCAGTACTAAAAGTTTCTTAGCCTTGTGGTGATTTTTATAGTGGGCCTAACTTTTTGTAATTTGGTAGCATGGTTCATTCTTCTTCCCTGCAAATGGTCAGTGACAAGCGGCACAAGCGACCCAAAGGTCAGTCTGGAAGCTTACAAACAGCTCATACATGTATAGTAATTTTATTTCTTTCCTTCCTTCTGTGCTTTTATTTATTAAACATTAGACTATCTTTGTTGCAATATTTAATAAATTTTGCAGCTAAACAAAAGGTTTAAAACATGAAATATCTTGATTTGATATATCTGAAGGTAAAACAGGAGGTTGATATTTTCAAAATCTTAAACTTGTTAGATTTGTAATCCAATTGTGGGATCTTTGTCTAGCTAGAAAACAAAGAAATACGGGAAAATAATGTGTGGCAGGAAGGAAACAAGTCATGCAGGATATAGTATGTAAATTAGTACCAGCCATTTCTCGAAGGATTATATTTTCTTGTTCCAAAGCTTTAATATAATTCACAAGAATTATCCCTGGGAGCGAGGTTAAGCAAAACAGATGCAATGATGTAATGTGTATGCAATATGAGGCTTAGCCTACGCGTAGCCTCAAACAGTCCATGGTTGTAAAATTAATCAGAGAAAAAAAATATTTACCCCAAATGCTCATGGAAGAGAGGAAAAGGAGAAGATTGGAAATTATCACAAAATAGTTTTGCAAATTTTTAATAGTAACTTCGTGTTTTTGTTTTGGTCCTCTTACTTTACAGTAAAAATAAATCTTTGTTGAAGGTTTACTACTATTTAAAAACAACGAAAACCTGCTAAGCTTTTTTTGCTAAGCTTTTGCTTTCTGTGTCCCTGGAAATAAGAATGGTTGTTTACAATCAAAACGGGAGTGAATCATTAATGACCTTATTGAATAAACTCAATTTATAAAACGTTTTGCTGCACCTTAACTTCAAGCCCACGCATTGTCAACAAGGTCTTATCTCGTTTCCCATCGATTCTTAACTGTTCTTACTGTTTCAGTTGAATTTCACTGCACAAATATTTCTTGTTTACTGCTCAATATCAACTCAGTTGTTTTAGCTGAAAACAATAATATGTTTATGGTCTCTTCTGACTCTTCTGTTGGGTGGAGTGGAGGCCATTTGACAAACAATATTTACAATACACAATATCTCAATAAATGTAAGAAAAACTTATTCCAAAGACAGAAAACAGCTCTTGAAGAAATGTAAACATTTATCTCTTGCTCTTCTATTTCTCCATCTGCTGTTTCTTTTTAGTTTATAAGTAATGGCCTTCAATCAAAACTATCAGGTCCCCATGTTTCACAGTCAATGAAAAGTGAACATGACCGAAAGTAGAATACATATGAGACAGTCAATTATCATTATTCTTTCTTTTAAATTCGTCATATTCAATTTACGTCATTTTATATTAACATATTTTATATTCTAGTTGGTATAAATTAGCTGCATGATATTATTTTAATATTAGTTTAGCTTAAAAAACCAACTATAAAGAAAGAACAACAAAAAAATGTGTTTTAAAACTCAGGGAAACGTCCTGTATGACATTTTAGTAATTTGCATTTCAGGTCAAAATTAAGTTACCCTGAGTTCCAGAGCCTCAAAAATCAAAAATCAATCAAAAATCAATAATCAAATTCAAAAATCAAAAATCAATCTAAATCAAAAATCAATCAAAATCAAAAATTAATAAAATAGAATGAAAATGAATTGAGGCTTTGGAACCCAGGGTAAAATTTAGTCAGTTTCTCTTCACTTCTTTTCACGAACAAGAATACGAACATAAATAGAACTTAAATAGAATAGAATTTCTTAATATTCATGTCGAGCACTTTTTTTTAATTAGTTCTATCAGTTTTTTTAATCAGTTTAATCAGTACAAAAATACATGGCGGCTAGAAACTAAACATTAAATAAACGAAAACCACAAATACAAAAACAGAAACTAACAAAGTTGTTACAAATAAATATTAATTTACTAAAACGAAGAACATGCCCGAACAAGCATAGATCTTTTATCCAGGTGTTTAAATGGTTGTTGACAACGTTTTCATTCAACCTCTCATTTCTGTATTTTGTAGCTTCGATGATAAAAATAGCTGTAGCATTCTTGTCATTATTTTTAAAAATTATTGGTCTGTTGACATTGATCCCATTCCGGCAAGGGTAATATGTATTGAAAGCTTCTTCTTTTCAACAGCTCCAGTACTTTCTTATAACCCAGGGCAGTACCACCTGACTGGTCCCATATATTTTTGGGTCTGGGATTTCGATTTAGATAAATATATTTTTGGTTCTGAAAAATGTTTTATCAACAATTATGATTTTAGCTCTAAAAATTTGAAATCGTATATATATATTTGGGTAAAATATTAAGAAATAGCATAGATAGATATGTTAATAAAAATATGTTATTTTTTATAAAATTTGTGAATGAAAAGTGGAACAGTAAATATCAACTGAAGATTGGGGGGGGGGGGTTGTTCTCAAAACAGTAGCAATCAAGCAAAGAATCTATTTTATCCATATGACGCGGCAAAATAGTTTTTTTTGGTAAGAGAAATTTGTTTGAAGAGAAAATGTCAAGAATGTTTTCCTACTTTATCCAAATCCTTGAGAAATTTTTTAAAAGGTTTTTAAATTTTCTATTGATAATATTAATGGAATAAAACAAAAAGGGTGAGAATGTTAAAAGATAAGAAATGTTTTTCAAAGTTGGCGTGTTTAGCACGGACTCGCGGTGTGTGTGTTTTCTACTTTTGTTTATGGTTTGGCACAGAAAACGGAAACTGAAGCTAACACGGATACGGAAATTGAAAGGAAAAAGCTAAAAGTTTACACGGAATACACGGAATAGAGCCCCCTAGGACATCTCCCACTAACAGGTCTTGAACAATATCCTCCTACGAGAGATATTTTAGCACGACTGGGCAGATTATGTGAATTAATCAAATCATGTTCCTGTCCCTATCACTTCAACGGTGTTGCGAATTATACTGTTCCCGGTTTGTTCCATCAATACGAGGCTCTCGTATTCTCTTTCCTCTTCGCGACCACCTCTCCTCTACTCTCTTCTCTTCGTGTTCTCGTATTCCAACCAGGGGCGCACATCATGGGGGGCGAGGAAGGCGACTCACCCCCCCAAAGTTTTCCAAATTTGGTCCCAAAAAGTCCAGAATTCGGTCCCAAAATTATTTGGTCCTTTCTTTCGAGAACAGTTTCGGACAGACTCAGTTTTAGTTCTTCAGGCCCACATTTTTTTGACCCGAAATAATTATTATGAATAATCAGCCTAGTACACAATTGTTTGATTGCTGTTCGTTTATGAATCACGTGGTGAGAGCCACTGTCTTTGATGGAAATATCTTTGATATTTATGTCTAGCATGTAGTGCAGCCTTGCAAAACTTTCTGTGAAGGCAGCTCGAAATACTAAGAATGATTTTTATGCCTGAATTCAACTTTTGAGGTTCTAATGCTTGAGATGTTCTCGAAACCTCTCCTTCTTCGTGCCTGTTCTGGGGAAATCATTAAAATTTAAGAGAAGATTGCTCCATAGTTCATAGAAAAAACAGGGGGGAACGAAGAATAGGTGTCAAAATGTTTAACGGGGGAATGGGTCTTTTCGGATATAAAAGTTGTTCTATTGTGTTACAGCACAAGCCTCATTTTCAACAACATTGATGAAATTCCCATAAGTATAAAAAGCGTTTAAACTTCGATGTTTTTTTGGACATTTGGGAGAGAAAGTGGAAATACAGCACTAACCTCGATACCAGGCTCTATTTCCGAAAAGGTCCATTAGAGCCAGAGACGCAGACACAAGAGTTTCCATAAACTTTTTTTGCGAATTTGGCCACCATATTTCCTTTGCAAAAACGTCATTAGAATTGCAAAAAGGGAGTTTCCCAGTATATCAAAGGGCGTGGTCATTAAAAACTCCCGGGGGCAACCCCCCGGAGCCCCCTAATTGCTGCGCATCGCGAAGATCCTCCGAGTGACATTAATTGAGTACCCGTCACCGAATTTCCATAGATTCGCCCCTGGAACTTGCAGACAAAGTTAATATCAGTGCCTTGGTTGAGCTGTTTCCCGATGGTTGCAAGCCTGACGAAGATGGTCTTCTCTTGGAAATAAATATATTCCGAAATCACAGATCAATTAAACCAGAAGTTTCAACTATACAAACAGCTACAGAATATTGCCTCAAATTCAAAATGCATGCGCCTTACTTCCGCACCAATCACGTCTGCCTCAAGTGAACGAAGATTTCAATGCTCAAGCTCATTAAGACATTAATACGCAGTGATGTGAAGCAAGACAGACTGAAACAGCTTATAAAGCTTGCTAATGAAAAAGACATCACAGACGATATTGTGAAGAGATGGGCAAAGTTACCAAAAACAGGACGAGTTGTCAGTATTGGCCCAAAAGAATAAAGCACTTGTTACCTTGGAAACATTGGCACATTTTTGTATGTGTTTATAACTTTCTAACGACTTGAGTTACAATTAAAGTGTACTTGATGTACCCAGCTATTTTAAAATTAAAAACATTTTTGAATAAAAATTATTTGTAAATAAATGAAGAGTATAAAATAAGATTTTTTTTGTTTTATCCATATCTTAACTTTTCTGGAGCTGGAATAGAGTCAGTCCCAGTTTTTCAAAAA
>JAYJMH010024903.1:0-18513 GCA_036873815.1 Phacellophora camtschatica
TGGCATGCTGACGATATGAAAAATAACAGAGAAGCATATCGAAGACTATGGGAAGCAGTATTCAAACAACTCAGAAAACCCATAGTACATAGAAATGAAATAATTGACAACGATCTATTGGTAACGAATAACACAGATTCAACAGGTTATCCAATTTATGCAGATGTTCTAACGTTGGGTGGTAAAGGAAAAGATGGTGCTAATTATACTGACAAGAGAACAGGAAACTTGTCGATGAAAATTCAACTGAGAGGAACATCAGCATTTAATGCAAATACTGAATTCATGTTTCATTATTATTCAGACAACGGTCAAGTAATCTCTTATCGACAGTTACCAATTTCAAAAGCGGACATGCTATTGATGTTGAACATGGTTGCAAACAGATTCGTTCAGCCGTACTATGCAGTTCAAGTTAAAATTAAAGATAAACTTTACGGTTTAAAAACTTTCTTCACGAAAAACAAAGATGACTTGGACGATGAAATAAAAGAAATTTTAAATGAACAAGATAAAGAAGACTTTCATCCATCAAAGCACGTGATGACGTTGGAAACGAAAAGAATAAATCAAAAATCAGAAGACTCTTACGATTTGATAACATTGGCGGTGCAAGAACGTATGGATCTAGATTACAACCCAGTGTGGGAAGATCCAGAAATTCATCCATTCATTGGTTTAAGAAGAGTGAGAAAAGGCCGCCCAATACGAACTGGAGTAAACTTCGTTGAAGGAAAACTGGTTGGAATATTGGTAGAAGACAACCAAATGATAAAAAACTTCGTAACGAATTTATAAACAATGACATTACAAAATATAATCTACGAAGCAACATTAGAGATCATCGATGACACGACTACAGTGACAGAAATGAAAGAAACAATTATAATAATTGGATATAATGGAAATTTCAAAGCAAACATAACGAAATTCGTGATGAAGAAAATAGAAGTTAACGGCACGAAGAACTCTAGAATTACTTATATACGTTTAACACAAAACGAAATGGAACGTTTCATGTATATGCTAAATTTAAAATTTCAAATAATCACCGACACTCATTTTCCAAAAGACTATAGAGACATTGCTGCGTTTAGAGGAATATGTAGTCCAATTTACTACACTAAGAAAATCTTGATGGACTTCGGGAATCATGAACCAGCAAATTATTTCTTAGTTGGTAAAGAAATACTGAGTATACCAAATAAAAATTGGTGCATAGAAATGATTTGTAGTTTGGAAAGAAAAAGTTCAAATGGTGAAATAAACGCTGTCATTACTGTAAAGAAATGGAAAGTGAATGATGGAAGAAAAGGAATAACTTTAGAAAGTGCACTTGTAAAAACACTTTTGTTAGATTACGAAAGGATTATAAATAAGTTGAAACCATTATTAAAGAATACAATTAAAGATTCTGTTATTTGAAAATAATCCTTTGTCTCTGGTCGAAATCTTGATCTGCGGCGCGTGTCTTTTGTTTTGCAAACAATAAATAATTCCCATTGTTCTAGAACAAAGCCGGCGTTTTCGGCCAATTTGGCAAAAAAATCTACACCCTTCGTCCCAAGTAGCTCCGACATATATACTACTGTCGAATGATCCTGGAGAAAAAGGTACATGAAAGATAAAATGTTTAGACAAACGATTATACATATGGAGTATCATTTGAATAATTAAAAGGAAAATGGAGAAAATGAATATGATAGTACACCTACCTAGGATGCCATCTGTGTCCACTTGATCCTTTCACTTGAATAGCTTTCTAAATATCTGATTATCTGAATGATGATAATAAACAAGAGCGCCAAAATTGCACCTTTGATCGTCATTTCTCAACTGCTTTGTTGAAAAAAAAACTCAACAAGCAGTTACATAAAATTCAATTCAAATTTTTGGATGCAGCGTACTTTTATACTCAAAAATTAAGATAACACTAAAAACTCTAAAGATTATTCTAAAGTTATTTTCAGGATAACACTAAAAACTCGCATGGTGAGTATTCCGCTATTCCGTAGCTGCAAACTTTCGTTTGCACGTTTATTTTAGCTATTATACGCAGGCTGCACTTATTTTCTTTTCTTCAATTCGCTAATGAATTCAACAACCTTATCAGTATCTCCCTCCTTGAGTTTTTCAAAAGACAATTCACATAAAACCCCAAATGGGCTATAATGTTCTTGTATTTTCAAAAGGATTTTCAAAAGAAACACCCTTAAAACCAAATATTTTCTAATTTCCTTGAAATTTAGTACACATATGAAGACCATCAATATATAAAAATGTCTTTTTTTAGATTTGTTCTCCTTTTCCATATCATAATATGGCTTTCCCAATTTTGGGGCTTATGTGGCCGATTCGCAGCAGGCGCGACTAATAAAATGCTTTATGTATTCTATATTTTAACCTACAAAGCTGCAGGAGGAATTCAAGGATCTTTCTAAAAATCTTGCTTCCAATATTACACCATACCTGGGAGCGGAAATAGAAACTGAAAGCTAATTTTTTCTTTGAAGCCCGCTGCAATTTTACCCCTTGAGCCCCCAAGCAATTTTTGAATCTTTAAATTTCTTAAAATGTAATAGAAGATTGTGCCAAAAGTGACCGTGGAGTTTTGCCTGGTTTAGGAATTATACCCATTTAAATACCATCATGTTCGTCATTGTGTGAATAAATAATCATCTACATTTACATGGATCAAAAAGTTCATCCCACTAACAGTCTGTGTCACAATGCTAAAAGCAGTCAAAGTTTATGCAAAATGTTTGTAGCAACTGGGATGCTCTACCTGTAGTTGTTGTAAGGCTTGGAATTGACAAAATATCATAGAAACTGAATGACCTGATAGGTGCATAAATTTCACTTTTACTTCTTTTGTGTCTTTATATTGATCAGTCACATATGCCAACCACCAATCAACTCCATATTTGCATATTTCATAACCATTAATATGTTCAAAATGCAGCAATTATCTTGGTTCTGTTAGCACAACAGTTTTTTTCATTTTTTGCCCGAGAATATATTTTGGTGTGTGTGTTGTAAGCTTGCCCTTGCTGCAAGACACTTCACGGCAATCCATCTTTTGAGATTACCTCGAGGCTTGAATTTTGAGATTCTGAACGATTACAAAGTAGTAACATAAGATCACAAAAATATTGTGCTTAAAGACATTATCACACTATGACTACAGTCTGAAACTAAACACAGCATCAGTTTTGTACATCCATTTTTATGTCTCCTAACCTAACAATTCTTAAAAATTCGGGTTTCCTCTATTTTATGTAGGGTAGACATAAATTTTGTCTACCGTTACCGTGTAATCCATGTCCGAAAATTGTTTTGCCAGCTCTTAAAGAAGATAGTCAAGGACAGATATTGACAAGTTTGTGTTGCGTACAAACATATGTGGTTGTCTTATTTCATCGGAGTCTTTGTCTTTTGCAAATTCTTGGGCATCTACTACGGCCAACTTCTTGAAACCATAATTCATGATATTCACGAACCAGATCTCTTGCAGTATGTAATTTAGCCAATCCAGTTCACCCGAGACACATTCTAACAATTACCAGGGTTGTGATCTAATCAAAATTTGAATCCGTTGATTAATTATACTAAATGTAACCGATTCATAACACAGGTATCAATCCTACGATTGTTTGGGCAGGAACCCAGCGTATTGACTCAAATAAATGTATTAATTATATGTTATGTGGCTTAAAAAGGGATTTTGACGAAAGTTACATGATGAAAAAAATCCTTCATACTGTCAGATTTATATTGACTTTATATTGACTCCGTTAAAGAGATTCTTATTTCAGGTAACATGGAATCGTTACGAGAAGCTAGGTGGAAGTATGTTGTAAATGACCAATGATTCATCCGTTTAGGGTTAACATTATTAAGCACGATAGTTTTCGCCCCGGTACCTCAAGATAGGATGGAGTAGTTGCCCGAATCATGGCACTGTTTCTCCAGTAGGCTTCGGAACAGCTCTCTTACAGTAAATCTAAGGAATATTACTTGACTTTAAGAATTATATTTATGGTGTCTTCCTTCCAGTACCAGTAGTATATAGTTCGGAGCTAGTTGGGACGAAGTTCCATTTGGCCGAAACGCCGTCTTTGTTTCGAGAACAAAGGGAGGAATGCATTGTTTTCAAAAACACAAGAAAAAATGTGGGCGAGCTCGGGCAAGTTTTTTTCGTTGCTTTGGAAGTTAATCGCTATTGTTATGCGATTGAAAAGAAAAAGTGTACAAATTGCTTCCATGTCTGAAAAAAAAAACGCGATGTCCGAGAAAACAGGCAAGAAAATAGACTATTTAATTTCATATCATTTCTCATCAATATGCAATTTCTTCATATTGATGAAATGATCATAGTCACTATTTCTTTTTCCATCTCTTCTAGACATTTGTTCATTCCGTATATGCATCTTTTCAGCATAGCTTGTCTGCGTTTTTCTTTCTTGATGATGAGATTTCTAAATCTCATGTTATTTGTAATACCAGCTTGTGAATCAGCAAGTCTTTGTTGTCTATCCATGCGTTTTGCTGCAGCAAGTTTTTCAAAAAAGTTTGGTGATAGAAACCATTCTGCTGCTTCTTCTTTCATTTCCTCTTTGGTTAGAGGTTCACGAATAAATTTAATGTTTCTTTTGCTAATCGGTGCACCGTAAGCAGTAGCAATTTCATCTACTTAATTTTTCATTCTTGTATAGAGTTTCTCGTCATTATCGAACTTTTGTTGTTCATCTTCTGAGGTCAAAACAGGTCTATACGACGCCATGGTTTGCTTTTAAGTCATTAAAGAAGAAAAATACTACTATTTATACTCGAAAAATTTTAATATAAGTAAATCGAGACAGATAGAAACACTTTTGTCAAATCTTATAAACTATTAATAAGTTGTACAATTGTGTCATTGTGGTCTACCAGTGCTCTTACAAATTCTTCTTCTATGAAGTTAATTCCTATGTTCGTAGGTTTTCCATTTTCGTGCCATCTCCGTAAACCTACGAATGCATGTATTTGAGGAGGTTCACCATCACTGTCAGCATACAAATCGAAACGTCTCTAGACAGCAAGCACCATTGTGTCGTAGAATTTTCTTGATGTCCTAGGTAACTTGAGGCTTGCTACGGCAAAGAATGATGGTAGTTCGATGTGAAAGTGATATCATCATCGTCGTTATTTAGATTTTGTTTTTTCGCTTTTTTCCAAGCTCCATGATCCATAGCATTTTTTTTACTTTGAAAAAAGTTGTCGTTTTTTACTTTCACGCTTAGATAGGGTTGTCCAATACAGACTTCGAGATGATTTTTGATCATTTTCAACATTTTCAGTAGGTCTTCCTTTTTCAGTGGCATTGAAGTTCTTGAAGTTATTTTCTTGTCTTCGTATGTTTTTTGTATTATGAGTTTTTTATTGTATTTTGTAACCCAATTATTGCTACTGTTATAGCCGATTGTGATGGTTTTAGAAACAACATCTTCTGTATGACCTTCTTCGTGAAAATCTGTAGTATATTCATAAATGATATTTTTTTAAAGCCATAATTTTGGTGACCTTGTTTGAACGAGATCGAGCCCAACTAAAATGTGTTTGAAAAAGTTCGTATTTATAGACGAAAAAAAAAATCCGTATTGTTTCGCGTTTTGAAAAGAAAAAAGTAGAATGAATGAAAATAAAAAACACTAAAGGTCAATAAGCACAGCATCATAATATTACGAATGAATGAAAATAGAAAAAATACAACGTTCACAATTGTTTTTATAGAATAGTTGTGAGATTACAGACTGTGGTATAATTTCATCTCTATGCCTCTGTCATCGTATATTTTAACATCATCATCATCATCATCATCATCATCATCATCATCATCATCATCATCGTTCTTGTCAGTGTCTTTGCTGTTGATGCGAGCTCGTTCCTCTTGCTGCTCTTTGTCAAGGAGAAGGGCATATGATGCTCTGTCTTCTTCTTCGGCTGTATACAACCCATTCTTTGAAGGAATATTTGCAACTATTTTGAGGCATTTCTCCATATTTTCTTTTTCTTGTTTGGCTGTTTTCTCTCGGATTTCTTTGAAGTATAAATTTACTTCGTCTTCGTATGCTTGCCACATCTCCAAACGTTCTTTTTTCAGAGCGTTAAAGTAAGACATGTCATTCACTCTTGTGTCATTATCCAAGTGATGGCGAAGAATCTTTTTTTATTTCTCTGAAATTTTTTTTGGAACTGTGTTATAATCGAGCATCTCGTTTTCCCTCTCGTTGATTAGATTTATGATTTCCACTCCAAAGATATTTTTTGATTCAAAGTCATGTGCGTTCAACATTTGTTCTGTGTTTGCAAAGTAATCGATCTCTTCGGCTTTTCTTTTGTAGGAGTAGTTTATTGGCTCCTTGCAAAGTATCTCTGCACGTTTCGTCAGTTCTTCTGAACAATTGCGGTCTTAAATTTTCCTGCCAAGATTTTCCCTGGCGTTATGATAGAGTAGAATGTCTCGACAGTCTCGGAAATACTCATCAGTATGACTCACTCCAAGTTTGTCTGGTTCTATGTTTAGTTCTGCGTCTTCAGCCAAAGCTATTTCTTCTGGGTGACCAAAGAATTCCTCCGGATCTTGACCTCCTGAGAAGCGACGTCGGTGATAATACCGGTTCAGTGAATCCTCACGTTTCTTTTCTTTGCACGCTTCGTCCTCATGTTTCTGTGCTTCCTTCATCATGCTTCGATAATTTGATTTCTCCAGCATTTCGGTAATAAATAGGAAGTCTGAAGTACATTTTGCTTCGTTGCGGTCTTTTAGTACTTGATAGTGTGCAGATTTAAGAGCTTCTTCCAAAACTACGATGACTCCTCTTTTACTTATCCATGTTGACGCTTCTAAACGATAGAGTGGATGAATCCATCCGCCACGTTTTTTTATGAGGGCATCAAAATATGGCAATCCATTGACCATTGTGTTTTTTTCCAAATGATCGAAAAGAATGTCTCTTTCTTCTTTAAACAGTGAGAAACCCATTCCACTTTTATCTTCAGGATATCCAAGCTCTCGTTTGTCTAGAAACTCGTTGATTTCTCTCCCAAACTTTTCATATAATTCTTTGTCAGGTTCTTCAGTGATTAGTTTGGCATATTCTCTGTAGGCTCTCTTTTCCTCGTTCATCATTTTGGTGAAAGAATCGTCATCACTGTCATCGTCAATGGTTTTCATGCATTTTGCGAATTTTTCTTCGGAACTTTCTTTGCTGTGACCATAGCAATCAGATAGTTGTTTGAAACCATCTCTCATTCTCATGAAGGCCAGGTATCCGCCATCGTATTTTTCTTTAGCAGGTGGATCTATCACTTTAAAGAGTGTTCTGGCAACTTCAAAGACGTCTTCACTAGTATTTTTCTTTCGTAGTGTGTTCAATTTTTCGATTCTGTCGAGATCTTCAATGTCTGCTATTTGTTCTTTGCATTTCGTCGTTTCTTTTGGTGTGAGTTTTCTCCGATTTGGAGAAGTTGTTCGGCGTCGCTATCTCGTTTTTTCTTAACGAAAGAAAAATGATGGCCATCATCGTCTCAAACTACGTCAAACAGTTCTGGGGGAAAGGTTTTCTGAGCTTCAGCCACGGGATCTGTATATGTGATTGTTATTGGAGGTTGTTTTTTAGCATCAGCAGCACTTACGAAAGTTGTGTTGAACACTGCAGTTGGTTTCTTTTTCTCCATGTTTTTCTTGATGTCTTCTCGTGTTCAAGAACTCTTCAGAGTGAAGTTGTCAGTTTATTTGGTTATTTTTATACGTTTTACGTAAATTATGAAACAAAAAGAAAAATTAAAATATTTGTACGTATATTGTACGAAAATACATATTCATATGCAAATTATGTATAAATACGTATTGTTTGAAAAATACGTGTTTGTCTGTAAAAATACGTGTTGTTTGTCTGTAAAATACGTAATTGTCTATGTATGCATATTTATACGTAAAAGTACGTTTTATTGGGCAAAAATATTTTTATCACTGTAGTGGAATTTTTGAAAGATTAATTGTGCGATTTTCCTGTCGTTTGCTTCGTATTGTTGATGTCTTTTAAGGTCAGGGCAGCGTTGTTTATCGTGAGTGTCTTTAAAATAGAAGAAATGGTCAAAAAAAAATTGTACGCTTCATAGCTAGGATTTCGAACTTCTGAAGAAATGTTGTAGAGGAAATATATGCTATACTCCCCGCAGACGTTTGTGTAATCATCTTGGAATTGGTGGTCAAAACATTTCACTGTTCATCATTCATCACTATCAACATCATTCATCAATATCACTATCATTCTGATTGGATATTCGTCATGTATTCGAAAAACCGGATCATTTCTATTGGTTGAATTTTGTAAAATCCCAACATTCTGATTGGATATTCGTAACACGTTTGAAAATCAGCTTGATGTAAAGAAACCATCATTCTGATTGGGTGTTTATTACACATCAATCATAAAACATAGATTACGCATATTAGCCAAATTTGGTATTTGTAAAAAGTAAGTAATCTGATTGGTTCAGAAAATACCGACATGAAACATATAAAACATGGCAGAAAATTTCCTCTGATTTTCTCATTTTGATCTAAATGAATCATTCATGAGATCCCCAAGTCGATTGATTTGATTCGTCAAATATTACGTCATATCAGTTCTCACATGGGGAAAAGATATTTTCAAGATGGCGGATCAAGCTACGGTAAGCTCAAGGCCCTTAAGGTCATCTCGCTGTGGTATAATTAACTACTGTAGCATTGATAAAGTTCAGTCCGTCATCTTGAAAGATTTTGAGAAAGGCCACAAAAAAGAAAAATCGGGTCGATTTTACAAATGCTAGGTGGTGTCGAAGCCCCGCGACAAAGATGGCGAAATTACAGTCAAGGGCCACTGTGAAGGATGGGGACGCCAGTATGATGAGTGGAGGCCTCTGAACGAGATAAAGGGCAATGCAAATGAGCCTGAGGTAGACGAAGAGGAGCAAGATGAGTTGGTTGAGTTTGAGCTTGGCAGGATTAAGGTTAAAATTCAAGAATCACTTACTGCCTTGCGGAGTTGTGACACACTAATAAAAATCAGAGAGCCAGTAAGTGAGAAAACATGGAGAAGGATTTCTGGGGCATGCCGGGTAACGAAGACCTTCAAGAAGAAGTCAACTTTACATTCTCCCAGGAGATCAAGAGTTGACAAACTTTTTGGTGCTGGTAGGTCAAGAAGATATTTTAACAACAAGGGGGACTATTCTGAAGTTTTAATGAGGACAATGCAACTGCATCTTATGAGGAAAAAAGCTCTGAAATGCTATGAGAAAAAACCAAATGGGTCTTATGTGCCAAAGCCACTTGACAGAGGACTTTATGTTGTAATTCGCTTTGTTCGATAAGATTGAAATTCCCTTTAGAATGAAGTGAATTTTGCAATAAAGTCTTCTGCAAAGTATTTTACACAAAATGCTTAGAATCAGGCAGTGGATGTTTAAAACTATCAACTTCATTGTTTATGAAGAGGCGTCTAAAGGAGAAGACATCATTTTGAAAAGTTTGTAATTGGTCCTCAGTCAATACTTAAGTCTATTACTGATTTATCCTCATTTAATATCCCCCTTTTAACCTTGTTGGCCAACCTGCAGAAAAATTTATCAAATTTTGTAATAAATTACACCCCTGCACCCAAATTTCTCATGAATTATGCCTAAACCTGTCAAGCTTCAGCTCACTTTAAATAATTATAAGCTTAGTGATTAAGCTTATTTTTTTTAAGTTAACAATTTGTTTCCATCTTCAAGTGAGGTTGCTTAATTGTATAGAAAACAGAAAGGAAAGATGAGATGAGATTATATATCTTTCTAACAATACATTTTGTGGGAAAATTTTATAGATGGTATAAAAAGCATAGCAGAAATAAAATGATGTTGCTGACAATATGTTTGGTTATTTTGTTTTTGTTGTGTGAATTCTAATTTGAATATCAAATTTACATATATTCCCTTAAAAGTTTCAATGAAATTGAGCAGTTAGCACTTTATGCAACTTTGCAAGTTTTTGCTGAGTGCCCAGTACTGTTACACTTGGTACATTTCCATTGAAACTTCAGCTCACGGCTATATTTCAAGCTTTTCAGTGTTGCAAGACGGTTGTGCTTCTGCATCACTTGCTTCAATGCATTTTTTAGACTAAAACTCGAAGAGCAATAAAACCATTTGGATACATTGTCATTCAGTTTCTCAAGACCGTTTACGAATCGTTTTATAATAATATAATGCAATGATGGACATTGGCAATGGGCAATTGGCCTATAACACCCTATTACTACATATCTCTAAATATATCCAAGGTTACACAAGTTAAAATTGCCAATTTCACCATTCAACTTAACACTTTCAAAAACATGATACATCAAAATATGCATGTAAGGGTAGCATCTTTTGACTGGTGAAGCTTTATATATGCTGTTACCCATTCTTTGACTGAAAGTTGAAAGCGATCCAATGAAACCAAGTCATTCTGTGTCAGATTTTACATTTGGGTCATAAGCACAAGGAACTGGTCCCATAACTTCTGCAACCTCTGAGCTCTAGCTTTTGGAGTGATGAAATCATTTATCTTTATATTAGCCAATATTTTTTGCTTCTCTGGGCCGGTAAAATCTCTGTATTTGAGACGCCTTGTGTCCTTGTCTACATAAACGTTAAAGTCATTAAGCCCAATTTTGAAAAGTGCAAATCTTTGCCATTCTGTCATTGGTTATTTTATCAAGTTTTGTACTGTTGGTTATGTTATCTAATTGCTTTATATCTCTGACCAACTAATGAATGAGCTGGTCAGAAATCCTCAAGAACAGGTGAAGTATATCTGGAACCACCCTTGTAATTGGAATAAAATTGAACAAAGGAGGATTGCTGCAGTTGAACTTATTTGCCATAGATTTTTTTGCTGCCATGCTTGTAATCTCTTGAACAGTCTTTGCTTCTTGCATCCTGTCTATCATTGACCATGTTAAGGCAGTGTTGTAACGTTCTTCAGAGGGACATTTGCACCACTAGCATGAAACATTTGAGGAACAAGAGTCAATTCCAGATATCATGTTAAAGAATTTCAAATCACCACCAAGGCAGTACTCAAAGGACAGAGTTCTACCTAAAAAGGTGAATGTCTGGAGCATCTTTGCTTCTTCTAAAATATCTCTTAATGACTTTTCAACTTGATCATAACTCTCTGAACCTCGAAATATAGCTATCAAATTATTCCCATGTGGCTTATAGATTGTTGAAAGCCAATCAAGTCACCAGGCACAGGGTTGATTTTGTAAGAGCTATTTAGCTGGTTAATGCTAGACTGTAGCCAGTGCCTGCGTGGTAATTTCTTGCATACCATTGCTAGCTCATGGTATGCTACGTGGCTGATGCCAAAACGATCCTTGATGTAAAGAAAAGAGTTCAAATTTTGTTTCTCTACGTTTGTTTTTTCCACAGATGGATCTTTCTGAAGAACTATTTTCTCATGTTCCCCTTTTGAGTTCTTAACTTTAATGCTCAAAGGTGTGTATTCATCAAAAAACTGAGGGCACTCTTGCAGTCTGTCACTCTTGCCTTGCGTATGCGGTATTGCTGAGCCCGGCTGTATTCATTTAATATTTTCCCTGCCCACTTCTTTTAAGATTTACATTGCAACATGCTTTCTTGACAGGTTTTCTTGCAAAACACTGATTTAGTTTATTCAAATTTTCATTTTCCTTTATAACTATTTCTGATTTTCTTCCTAACTTTTGGCACTTTTCTTTTTTCAACAGCAAGCTCCTCTTGTGCCTTTCTCTTGCGATATGTATATGATAATTTCAAATCATAAGTGCTCTCGTTAAATTTACCTATCATGTTTTTTTATTTTCTTAGCAAATCTCCATATAGCTGATTGTGTCAATTCCTCAAAATTTGATTCCAAGTCATGTTTTTCTTTATCTTTTCAAATATTTTCTGCAGCTCTGTGTTTGAATTTTGATCTAGGTATCCTTTGCCATCAGGTTTCCTCAGTAATGTGTATATAAAGTAACTGAGATTGAAAAGAGGTTGGATTTCATATTTTTATCCATGTTTTCAAGAAGGCTCTGTATAGAAGAATGATGACAATAATGAATAGTGAGAATAATGAAGCTAATGACAATAAAAACTATTATTAAATGCAAATTTCAAATTTTCACTGCAAGAAATGCATGAAGAAGCATAGAATTTTTAGAATTTTTAGAGAGCAACCTCACTTTTTTGACATAACTAGAGAGCAACCTCACTAATGACGTCATTGAATTTACATCTATAGAGAGAAATGAAAAATAAATTTCCTTCTGAATATAAAATTTTACACAAGTCCTCAAACTTTCATCCATCTTATTTTGTTTCCTATTTCATTTAAACAAGCACCAAGCCTCGAAACTCTCCACAAAACACAATGTACGACAAGTGCAGAAACGCTGAATTTTGAAATGCTAAAAATGACATGGGTTTTTTTTTAGATTTCCCGCTGAAACTTTCCCGGGTAACTAAAGTGAGGCTAATCTGCATATTTCCATGTTTCTAATCGAGGTTACTCCAATATGACCGACACACTTCAATTTTAAAGTTAAAATTCCTGAAAATATTTGTTTTTGTGACCGGCCAGAGAAAAGTATGAGTGAACCATTTTGAAAAAAAAAAAAGTTTTCGTAAATTTTTTAAAAATTACATGAAATCCAAACTCTCATTATATTTAGGCCATCATGAAGATCAGACGTGTTTTTCAAGTGCTCTTAAGATAATCAACATCTACTTACCGATAATCTTGTATATTGTTCCAAGCAAACTCTAATAAATAACAATAACAACAAATAATAACAGTATTACATATTTATACTCTTTTATTCGTGATAACTTTCGAATATTCGTGATAATGCTCGAATTTCGAATAATATTGCATTACTACTAACTATGAATTAGAGAATGAGGGCAAAACCCCGCAGGGGTGCTGCGCAGTCACTAACTTTGGATTGGTAAGAGATATATATATATATGCATAAAATTGATATGTTAAAAAAACGTGTATTTTATTAATTGTTAATCTGTTGAGAAAACACGTTATATAAACGGTGAAATCTCGGCTTTTAGAAATAATGGCGAAATGAGAGAATATGGTTTGAAACTATTGAAGCGAGCAAAAATATTTCATTTTTTTAGATGTTAAAACGAAAGAAGGGTGATGATGATGGTGGTGGTGAATACCCCCAAAAAATCGAAACTCGCATGTTCTGTTTGGAAAGGGATTCCAAACACGAATGAATCTTAACTATCACATGCAATCACATCATTAGACAGACAAGAAATCGTTTGATGGGAAAGGTAAACAAAAGAAAAAGAAGAACACAATCAGCCAGAAAGACTATAGAATACATGTTTTTGATGAAGCTGATGATATGCGAGAAGAACGATTAAAAGATAACATTACCCGAGAAGTGGAAGAAGAACTTCAAACTCATAAGCAAGGCATTAAATATTTTATCACCGTTGAAGCCGTGTTTATAAAACCAATTGGGGGTAAAATAACCAATTCCCCAATTGTTTTCAACACGAGTGTTATTGCCAAATTGCGTTTGGGTGCTGGTGAAGGCAAAGAGAACGTAGTTGATGCGATTCATGATCTTGATGAGAAGATTGAAGAGTTTAACCAAAACGGAAGCGGTTGGCGTTTTGAAAAGGCGTTAAACTATAAGATTCATTTTTTGATTATGAAGCGTTGAAGGGTGGATCATACATCGCAACCACCAAGAAACTAGCGAAAGAGAAAGCCGTCATTGATGTACAAAATAATGATCAGAGGATGATGAAATCGTCCCAGTGCGTATTTCAGGAAAAGAGAAGAGGAGCAAGCATGTCAATTTTCTGATTCTAATGGATGATGGTGATGCTCAACAGCATTATGTTTGGATAAAAAACATGAGCATGTTATTATATGGACGACCTGGACACAAACATAATGGTGAAAGATTTTATTGTCACTATTGCTTGTCAACGTGTTATTAGAAGGCCAATTTTTAAGAACATGAAAGAACATGTAAAACGTTTGGTTGTCAAGCGGTATTGTATCCAAGTAAGGAAATCAACATGTTGAAATTCAAGAATTTCAAGAACCAAACGATGCTACCATTTGTAGTATATGCATATTTTGAATGCATATTGAAGGAGACTGAAAACGAATCGAAGTACCAAGAACATGTTCCTATTAGTTATTGTTATTATATAAAATCAATTGATGAAAAATGGAGAGAAGATCCACTAGTCTATACAGGAGCAGATTGTATGGAAAATTTATTGATCAAATGGATCTCGTAAACGCAAGAATCCGAGAGGTTTTCAAAAAAACACTACCCATTAAGAAATTGACGGAAGAACAACAACGAACATATAATCAAGCACAAAGATAGTTATTGTTGCGAAGAAAAGTTCAAGAGCAATAACGTATTTGCTTCCAATAAGGTTCGAGATCACTGTCATATTATTGGAAATTTTAGAGGAGCAGCAAGCAGCGAATGTAATTTAAAAATTAATTTAATAAAAATATAATTGCAAAAACACACGTTATCCCGGCAGTATTTCACAACTTGAAAGGTTATGATATGCATCATATTATACGGAATTTGGAAGGACGAAATGTAAGAGTTATCGCAACATTATTCGAAAAGATAATGACTGCATCTATTGAGAAAACGGATGAGAGAGCTCGCTCGTATCCGGTGGGATAAAGTACATCGACTCATTCAGTTTTTTAAATTGAGGGCTAGCTGATCTAGCCAACAATTTACCAAATGAGCAATCTTACAAGATCAAGAGATACTTAAAGAAACGATTAGCACCAGTGCAACACGAACTCGGTGTTGATGCTTCACATGACGACCAAGATGAATTTACCGAGGGAGCTGCTTGCAAGGCGAAGGAGTTCTTGAGCTCTTATGATTTGGATTACTATCGAAACGTTTATGATCTACCATATCAACCATTAACTCCTGAGGAAGAACAATTTGTAGAAGAAGGATTTCCATTATTAAAAAGAAAAGGCGTCTACCCATATGATTGGATGGATGATGCAGATAAGATGAATCAAGATTCGTTACCTCCACAAGATTGCTTTTTAACAAACTAAATAACGAACATATTAGCAATGATGAATATGAGCATGCTCGAAACGTATGGGACTTTTTCGAATGTCAAACATTCAAGGATTATCACGAAATATATCTAGTAACAGATGTGTTATTATTGACGGATGTTTTCGAATCTTTCGAAATACAAGTATTCAAGAATATGGGTTGGATCCTTGCTGCTACATATCAGCACCAGCATTAGCATGGATACTATGCTAAAAATGACGGGGATTGAGTTCGAGTTATTAGTTGAGGAACAGAAAGACATCTATTTGATGTTCGAGCAGGTGATAAGAGGAGGAGCCTCGACATGCATTCATCGTCATGCAAAGTCAGGTGATAATTCTTCAATCTTGTACTTAGACGCCAATAATCTCTATGGATGGGCTATGTCACAATTGTTACCATATGGAGGATTCAGAACATTCACTGATGAAGAATGCGGAGGATATGCTATGACGGAATTCATTGGTTTACGTGCGAAAATGTATTCTTATACAGTTAATGATGGAAGCAACGTTAAAAAAGCGAAAGGAATCAAGAGAGGTGTTGTAAAAAGGAACATTACACACGAGAATTATCAAGAGTGCTTGAGAAATCAAACCTGTTTTGCACATTAACAAAATAACATCATATCCAAACAACAAGCGATTTTTCTTATTCGCAAAAAAAGATGTCAATAACACCATTTGATGATAAGAGATATATTAAAGAAGATGGAATTGCAACATTACCATATGGACACTATAGTTTGAACTCGTATTAGTGTTATGTTTTAATTGTAAACGAAATATTTTCCTTCCAATTCACTATGTTATAGTTCTTGAAATTATTCGTTTTTTTATGTTTTTTTCCTCAAATTCACGCGCCGAAGAAATGAGCAAAGGAAAGAGAAATTTTTTAATGTAAACCATAACTTTCTCGAACAAATCTGTAAACATACAGCTCATTTGCTAACTTATTATTAACATTAAAATATTTATCAATCATTGCTTCATTTGTAATGTTCTTCGTTCTCTGAATGAGAAAAAATATACAATGTTGTCCACATGCTGGGCTTTCATCTGCTTGAACTTAAATTTTATTATAGTTCGTCTTAAACGGTCGAACACCAAATGAATCATAAAAGTCTAATCCACTTTGCTCTCGTCAACATAAATTGCTACCCAATGTGTACCACCACGACCTCCGACAAAATCATCTTCATTAACAATTAACGAGTAAGGTAAAGAATCAATCTTCATATTTTGAGTTCGCCTTTATCAAAAACACCATGAAAAATTTGATAGTTTTTCACGTTTTTTAAGCAGTTTAACTATTATTATATCATCCCTTACCAGTCTCTTTTTACGTTTTTGGGTGAATCAAGTCCAACAACTCTATCGAATTTGCCAAGAATAACAATATTCTTAACTTCAGGTAGAGCAGTACCAAATTTAACAGTTATTCTAAGATTTTCCTCTCTTTTCAGTAAATATTGATCAGTTGCACAATTTCCTTTTGGTGTTAAGTCAAGTCCATAAATAGTGGATCCTTCTTTGAGTGTATCGAAATTTATTAAAGAAGGTTCATTATTCAGTGTTGAAATGAATCGATTGTATGCAGGTGCATAACTATTATCATTATAGTCCAATTCTAGAGAAGGACTAAATTCTTGGTTATTAACTGTAATAGTTACGTTCTTTACATTCAATGTTTCGAAATTGAATGGATTCTCAAGGGGATCTCCATTATATGCAGAATTGCTAACAAATCCAAAAAGCAGACGATTTGGAATCTTTCCATCGAAAATGCTATCTTCTCCCCAGCTGCTATTTCCAAAACCAATAATATATGCTACCATGTTTGGTTGAGTAACTGGATAGACGGCATTAGTTTTTAAGAGCGTTCTATCAATTGCATCTCTCACTTGTTTTATAACATGTACATGTCTCAAGACCAATTTTACTTTCTTGATGTATAACGCTGCATACCCTGCAGTCTTCAACATAAAGCAAAAATCATTGCTATTAGGGGTCAATTTCCATTCAGATCGAACACCGTTCATCAAATATCTATTTTTATTGCAAATATTAATGTGAGGTCTTGTAACAACATAACATCTTTGCTGTCATCAAAGGGAGCTGATCTAACATTGAATCCTGTATTTTTTGTTGCACCTGATGTGCTAGGATATCCAGCTGCTTGTTTTCCCAACGTATCACTTCCCCAATTTTTTAATTTCAATTAGTTCTTAACAAGTGTCTCATCAAAAGATAAAATATCTTCAAAATATTATTGATATGCATACTTCCCATTCTGTTACAGGTATGTCATTCAGTATCAATTCCATCTGCTTCCATTTTGTTTGACCAATATCATTAACAATTCCAACACCTTCAGTTATAGTCTTGCAAATATTCGTTCCATCAGCCTTCTTAATTGCTAGAGTCGTTACAAAATAACTACTAGCTAAATCGATATAATGCTCAGCTTGTGCTGGAATATAAAATGATATTGTTCCCTTGCTAGCATTCGGTACTGCAGTTTGTGGATTGTACTCAACATCTTTGAAATATTCCACATCATTTTGAACTATTGGTGCGTAAAATAGATTGAAACTTTCGCTAGGACACTCGATAAATTCCGTTCTTGCACTCATGATGTTAGTTTCTTTTTAAGCAAATTCTTTAGAAGCGTTTTCTGTAAACTTGTTCGCTTGCGTCGTTTGATGGCACCCTTTTTTATAGATCTTTTTGGCTTGCTTACTGCTTTCTTGGATTTTTTAGATCTTTTTCAAGGTAATATGTTATTTAACAAATCCTTGGATTTCTTCTTCTCAATATTGATAATCTCTGCAAATGCCTTTCTTTGTGTTTTTCCTGCTGTTTTAAAAGTTTCCTTTGCTACCTGCTTAATATTTTCTCCTGCAATCACCCGATTTGCTGCTCTCACACCTTCTTCTTTCAATATTGGAAGCGCGACATTTCAGAGTACTCTCATTCCTTCTTTTTTAAGTGTTGGTAATATGATATTTGTTGCAGCTCTAGCACCTTGTCTTATCGTACTTCCAACCCCTCTTCCTTGCTGTCCATATACTACATATGATTTACCTCTCCCCATATATGGAGGTGATTTGTATATCGGATAATCAATCATGTTGCTCTTTTTTTCGAGAAGTCGATTTTAATCCATTACCGAAATATGCTGTTGAATATATAACCAAATTATGCCTTTCTTTAATGCAACTTTTCTTCGGGAATGTAGTAAAAAGGTTTGTCTGACTCCGAAAAATTTCACTTCATTTCCGAGCTCATCATATACTGTAATATCAAATTTATTTATATCGTTGTAT
>JAYJMH010024914.1:0-18512 GCA_036873815.1 Phacellophora camtschatica
GCCTGGAATTACAGAGAGTTAGCAGCTCTCCTCACACTTTCGCAGCAAGTATGACCTTGGTGGGATTTGAACCCACGACCTTGTGACATATCATACCAAGTGACATATCAGATTAAGATGGCGGATTGAAAGATCAGAATGAATGTAGTGACTATGTAATTAATAGTTAACATAATATACAGTAGTAACAATATACAAACGTTTATCAAACTTTTCCAATAAAGAATTGCTAAAAATAATCATGTATAACCATGAACATTGATTTGTTTGCATAAAGTATATATTCAGGCAACAATAAGACACAAGTGGCCAATGAAAAAATTCCTTTTTGATTTATTTGTGAAATTGTATTTGCAGTGAAGTTATTTTAGTTTTTATGTTCAGAAAATTCTACTTCCATACACCCTGTGATACATAACCTCTGGTAACTAATCTTAAAAAAAAGAATATATGAATCATTTTAATTTCAAGATTTTAACTTTTCAAATTGACAGCCAAAGGCAGTTAATAAGCAGAAAAAATACTGTATCTAGTCATATGAAACAAATTTTAGAATTATTTTGTCAAATTAATAAGATCTTAGTCTATGCTCACAAGCAACAGAGAAAATGAATGGATATGAAAGCATCACTAGAGGTCTGGAAATGTAAAAATTCCATGAGTGAGAATTCCAGCTGTTTTCAGTTCATTTTCAACTTCAAAATCAATCTTTCACCACACGCTGACATTGAAATGATAATAAGAGCTCTTTTCTTGATTAACATTCATTGATACATTGGAAAAAGATTGAGATTCTATCTTACCCTCCTCTTGAAATTTCATTTTGAATCTATTGTAGATGAATCTGGAAATGATTTAACAGTCAATTTTTGTCAAAATAATCACTTTATTAAAATTGTGATTTGCAAAAGGGCACAAAAACAGTAATTTTGTCTTTTTGTAAGACATTATTCTGCCCATTAAGTAATTAAATTTTTTCTAAACCTAACAAATTACTATAAATTATATGCTAAATATGTTAATAAATCATTTTTGACTCTTTTTGTTTTAATAGAAAACAAAATAAAATTGGAAACCATCAACCAAGCCATGGCACTTTTTACCAATATCTTGGGTGCACCAACTGACTAATTCTAATTGTGGTGTGGGTCATTCCATGTAATTTTTGTACACCCGGGAAGGATAATGTAAATTTGGGAAGTCTGTGTTCTTAGTAGCTAAATCTCTGCTAAGTCTAACATGGGTAAAACAAAACAATAGAAATCATTCAAAATTTGGCGTGCATGTAACAGTTTTGAAAAGAAAATCTTATGTGTGCACTATGCCACTTGACACACTTTGCAGACTGGTCTTTGTCATTGTCAAAAATAAAGCAAATTTCACCCAAATTCCACCACCCATAGCATACCGTCCAAGCAGCAGAGAGGTTGTAAGGTGCCGATGACTGGGGCACATGCCGGTGCGCGTTGTCTTTCACATGTTTTATTAACAACTCATTCCTTAATATTGATCTCTCTGCTCATTTGCATTATTTTGAATTGTTGCAGCATCGATCAGTTACTATGTTTTCTAGTTTGAAGGCTTTATTTAAACACTTTTTTTTATAAGAAACCTGGCTAAGGCTCCACTAGTGAGTTTCTTATTAAAAGTTTCTCATGAAGAAAACGTGTATACGAAGATATCTTTGACAAGATGGCTGGAGAAACTTTTAACAGGTGCAGCAAGCAGTGAAAACTCGTAGAGTGGTTTTGGCAGCAGAACAATGCACCATTTTTTCCTCTATTTATACCTCTGATTTCTCTTTTCTTTGCTTCTTCTGCTGTTGCTGATGGGATGTACAAAATCTGTTCATTTGATTGTTGAAGCATGACGATGATGATTTCGCCAACAACCTGTTGTTGTTCATCATGTGAAAAAATAATACCTTTTTTACTAAATTTAGATTTTTTATAATAGACCCCATGCCACCAGATGCTGACATGACCATGCCTTAATTTATTGTTCTAAAAAACAGTGTTTATTATATTTATATCCTCTTCTTTCTCGGTCTCTCTTTGTCCTTTGGAGCTTGTCTTCAGCTGGTGTCCGTGCCTTCTTGTTGTTCAAGTTCAAGATGGTGGAAGGAAGTGAAAGAAAGTAATTACCGCACGAAGGAGCGAAATGCAAAGTACACCACATCATTTCTTGACAATCCCTGACAATCCTTCTCCGTCGCTAAGAAACGGCTTCTCAGAAAAAATAAAATGTAATGGCGGCTGTCGAAAACAACAAAGAAAATGTGAAAAAAGAAATCGTGATCTCGAATGAAGAAAGTAGAACAATTACTGCTGATGCTCAGCAGATAGAAGATCCAGATTTACAGGATCCTTTTATGGGAGCTATCGATTATTTACAAAAGCATCATATCACAGACATGTTTCAGGTATTAATCTTACTTAGTTAGGCCACACGTGTGTGTTTGTTCTGACGTTTTTGCCACGTACGTATTGTCTAGCCTACAGTACGTGTAGAGTAAAATAAAAATTTAGATATATTAAAGTTGTCAAGAGACTGTGAAACGTGTTGCCATCTTTTTGAGACACCCTGTATATATGTTTTTCAGTTATCTGAACGAATGTTCTTGTAAATTTTTTGCCATCCGTTTTTGAGAACAAAACATCGTATGATGTTAATCAGAACTTGAATATCAGTCCTAGTCCTACGTAAAAGTAAAGTGGTAACTCCGCAAGACGATGTGGAAAAAGAAAAAACGAAAACTGCTAAACTGATGTTTTGCCCCTTCCATTCAGTTTACTTGCATCATTTATAGTCTCGGCATTAGACTAGCTGATTTTTATTCTGTAGAAATCTTTGTGCAAGTAGAATTTGTGGTTTCAATTTTATTTTGACTTCAGTTATAATGTTTTCTTAAAAGTGAATGCTCGATACGGCCTACATCTATTTAGTTTCGACACAGATTTGTTAATATGTGTAGGCAAGGTGAATGGTTCATCAGGGATGAGTGACTTTGCACATGGCATTACCTCTTGGCAAATGAAAGATTCTCAACCTATGTCTCTCTCTTTGTTTTGATTGTGACACTTTTCCCGTTTGCGAACGTTCCTGAACAGAATCTACTGTACCATCAACTGTTTGCAAATGTTTCCCTAGATATTTTAAATAGTTTTCAGTCCCATTTTGAATCAACACTTTGAAACCCCACCGAGACACCAAATGTACAATGCTTTTTAAAGTGTAACCATAGTCATAAGAAAGCTTCTTAAAATAATTAAAAATGTAATTGAGATGGTAAATTAATTATATTGATACAAATCAAATGTAATGTGTGTTGCATTTGCTTGCATTTATTCCTTTCTATTCTTTTATCAGGCGCTAACAACAAGGATAGTCTATGAAAGACCAGATAATCCATTGGAATTTATGTTAGAAATTCTGGAAAAGAGCAAAGATGGCGAAATTGATAAAGGAACGTAAGACAGGTTCAGAAATACTTTTGATGTAACCAAACACTGACAATGACCTTGTATCACTCCAATATTTATGAGATTATGTACAGAATTGTTTTTGAATATTTTGGAAAAGGGCAAACATGATAAGATTAAACAAGAAGTGGAAGTCAGGTTCAGAAATTCTTTTGATGTAACCAGACATTGGCAACAGCCTTATATCACTCGAATTTTCATGAGATAACGTAATGATCATGAGATGTTATATAGTTCTATTTTATTATTTCTATTTAAATGTTCTATTTAAATTGATGTGATTAGAATAAACTGGAAAATGAAAATATTTCCTCCGCAACATTGTTTGTTTTTGTTTTCCATTTGAGGGAGTTTTGTTTTGTTCTTGAGGGATAATCGCTTTGAAACTAGTTTGTCAATGTCACTATTTTTACAAAATTCGACTCTGTTTCTTAATTTTCTTTTGTAATTTTATCCAAATAGACTTTTCCCGGTATATTTCGACAGGGAATGGCTATTCTTGCCTCTTTCTCTCCTAAAGGATCCAAAAGACATTGAAGTTTCAATGTTATTAGTATTTATAGGAATTTCATCAATATTGAAAATGAAGCTAGTCCTGTAACACATTAGAACGAATTTTATTTCTAAAAGGTCTATTGACGACATGACGAGATTTTTCTCAACCAAATTCTCAACTTTACAAAATAAAAAGCAAATCACAAGAAAAGCACACAGATGGTCCGGGCTAGGACCATTGTGTCAGATAAATTTCCAAGGGACATGACGATTTTGCCCAACTGAAGGACAATGTAACATTTTTCATTGTTCTGGGGCCATGACCAAACGACAAAAAATAACCCAAAATCTCTTTTTCTGAAATATAAATCTGCGTCTGCAGGGCTTCGGCTGAGAATATAAAACACAAATTTTAGTTCAGTCTTTGGTTTGATCGAATTACAGTATGACGATTTCCTATCTACTCGTCAGAAAGATATCGAGAGACAACACATGAAAAGTAATGATATTGTTATCCACAATAAGTATACAAAAAGTAGGCAGTCCACAAGACGACTTGAAATAAGACAAACGGAAATTTGTAGTTTAATGAAATTTAAAACAGATTATGGTTTCTAAAATATTAACAGGTAAATATCTTAGGTATACGAATGCTGTGAGAAATTAACATGCCAACTATATACAGTCAATTGATTATTTTGTATACAAATCGTCAAATCGCATGGATAAAAATATTACGAGAAAAAAAACATGTGAGTTATATGCAACTAATCAAACGGTTCTAATTATTCTGTCATACGATGCGGAAAATAAAATATTTGCATGGTGATTTGAAGTTACTTCTCAAGCTCCCATCATTATCTTGTTTTTCAAAACTTAGAAGAAAATTATCAAATTTCTTCTTGCATTGTTATTGTTCAGTTCAATTTGCCCCAACGACGTTTTGTCTTCATTCTTAAAGTTTGCCCCAACTGAACATTGTTCAATTTGCCCCAACTGAACATTGTCCAAGCTATCTATCTTTGCCAGTTGACAACGAAAAAACATTATGTTTAACATAGAAGAAACGAAAAGTGTGAAAGTAAGCATTAAAAAACCAATTAATAACGACTTCGCTGTGAGTCCATTGATAATCCTGACAATATTTGAGCAGACCATATCCTTGACACGTTCTAGAACGTTCTCTTTCTCGTTTTTAAACTTTTCCTTGTGTTCCTCAAGATTGCTATTCGATGCTCTTCCTGGTTGGATAAACGTTTTCACGGTGTCATTGGTCATTTTCAGAATGTATCTAATCTTTTCTGCAAAGCTTTTCTCCCATTTGTCACAATTATCAGCTGCACTTTTAAAAATATCCTTGGCCGCAGCCAAAAAAGATTCAAATCTATTTCTAACGTTGATATTTTCGTCCATTCCTTCCAGCTTTAAAAGCTTACGAAAATTTGATAATGTGGCGCTCATTGCATTTTTATAAACTTGAATAAAACTTGCAAACGTTTCACTGTCAGGTTTATGTAGAGTAAATATGTGTGTGCCCATTACTTTGCTTCGCCATGTGTCGGAATTATCGCCATTTTTCTTCAAATTATAACCATCTTTCAGTCCTAAATATGATTGAGCAAATAGACCAGAAACTGCAAACAATACGCCAAGAGCAATAACTAATGTAATTGTGAAAACTAAACACTGATAAAGCAAAGCCAAGTTAAATTTCTTCGCTATATCTCCAACTGTAATTGAGCTTGCAAACTTCCCTCTTGAACCAAACAGAGCAAGTGGAACGCAAATGCAAAAGCTTAAGATGACTAGTAAAATCGGTTTTTGAAACATGCTAAATATTTGTTTTTCCTTGGACACAATTAGATTTGTAACGTTGTGTTTGAAAACATCACTCAATATTTTTATAATGTCATCTTGTTCCACTTTAAGCGTACAACTCATAACTTCCAGCTCTGATTTCGCAAGCAATTTACTCATATTTCCAGTTCGATTGTCAAATTCCCATAACATAGCATTAATGTCTAAAGCTATTTTCGTAATATTAAAGTCTGAAAAATATCCAAGAGTAAAGATTGATTCGCATGTAACATTTGGCATTGTGGAAATATTTCCTGAAAGGCGAGAGCAAATTGTGAAGCGAGTTAAGTTGCAAACTCCTGTTACCTGTGTATTCGGATTTGTTTTGCATTGATTTCTTGCAATACTTATGTTATTCTGCAAAGCGGTAACGTGTTGCTGTAAAAATACTGCACGACTTTTGAAATCTGCATGGCGCTCGATCAGTTGTTTGGTGAAATTTCTAAAAGTTGTTTCTTTAATTATGTTCAGCACAGTCGCCAAAACGGAGGTGACATAATAGACAAAACCGTTGCTCTTTTGTTCCGGGTGTTTTACCAGAAGATCTTTGTGATCTTCATGCGTATTTTTTTGAAACACCAGCAGATTGCCGGTTGATGTATTGCACATGAAAATGCACAACAAAACGTAAATAAGGACTCTTGATAAATCCATCATTGCCGTACCAACGCCAGCCAGGCTAATGTAGCTTTCTTGTTTCAGTACAGTAGAAATATGGCTATGCTAATTTGACAAATAAATATAATATAAATCAATAAAAATACCACTTTATATGCACGATAACATCTAACGTTATGAAAAACAACTGTCCATTTTCATCTGATGTGTATTTTGCTAAATAGAAAATGCATAACATATAAATGCACTGAAAAGTGCATTGATTGATTAAACGTCAGATTAGTACGGAACATACTATATCAAATCAATCGTTTTTCCTTAACTCGGATTATGTAGGTAAATAGAAGGCTACATACGTCATCACAATTAAACGCCACATATGATTACGTACGTACAGTAGAAACCCACACAAAAGATAAGGCTCGACAGGTGTAAGGGTGAATGATACCCAGATACGAAAAATTATAGTCACAATGTTACCGTGATACCCAAAATGAACTTATAAACATTTGCTTTGATAATCGATACCCCGAGTAAACGACATCGATACCTTTAATACCTGATAAAAACAGCAATGATACCGTGATATCCCTGTCAGACCCTGAAAAGAGCCTGGACTTGCTACACAATCTCTGTCACGCTTCCACAACAACAACAGCAACTACAACAACTGCAAAAGCAACAATGAAAGGTAGGCTGAAATTTTGCATGACTTTCGACAAAATTTCTACGAAAGTTGAAATTTAATGGTAGAATTTATTTTAATGTTATGGGCGTTGAATTAGTAGTTATTTAATCAACAACAAAATAGCAGGCTCCTAGGCTTTATATTTTTAATGCCAAAGTCCTAACTTCAATTTTGATACACTTTGCAGTGAATTTTATTGAATATTCATGGAGTTACGAGCATTGAAAGTCAATGGTATCAAAAGCGAAGTAAAGATTTCTTTTCGTGTGATAATAAGGAATCTAATATTCAAGCGCTGCTCTCTTTTCGTAAGTTTGCCTACTTTGAGAGCTCCTCCGTAGGAATTCACTGCATTCTTCCATGCAATCTATATTTTTTTGTTGCAATCCTGTGCTTGATACTTTTTTTCTTATGTATTTAAAAATTTGAATATTAGTAACTCTTTGTAACTGGTATTTAACTTATGTACGTGTCGTAGATTGGTTGTTTGTAAGAATTAAAATTGAAATGAAATAAAAAAAAGAAATATATGAAACCTCTCGCAAATGTCAAAAAGAGCGATCCAGAATATGAAAATTCTTTAACATGTAATTATTTCTACTACAGACGCGCATTTCCCTAAAACCTTTTGCTTAACTCAAATTTTGACTTTCAAAGCTCGTAACTCCACAATCACTCAATCTATTTCACTGGGTTATTTATTAAAATTTAAGTTGGAGTCCCGGTATTTCTAATATATCATATTCAGCTGAAATTATATTAGCCTTTTTATTTGTCACATTTATACAAACGTGCAGTACGTTTTTTGGGGGACTCTTTATTTCATACAAAGAACAAAGATTTTGGAAAAAACGTTACATTATTCATTTTCAGACTGTCGTATCTAATAAAATTAATGAAGATTTTTCATTAATTTAATTCTTAGTAGAAGTTATTCTTTATTTTCGATATTACGTCACGTCACATTATTTTTATGCTCTCACGTTCTACATTTCTGCTGATTGCCCATTATATTATACCGGGTGTCCCAAAAAAAATGAATACGGATTTGATTGAGTCTGACATTGAAAATATTACCCAAAATGATACTACCGAAAGTCTGTCATTTTGAGGAATCACCTTGATCCTGATTTCAAGCAAGGTATCCACAGCCTACAAGCGGTTTAACAATGGCCATTGAGATTTTTGCCATATTCAATAGAAACATGAAAAAATAGAATTGCATGTATGGTTAAAACCGTAACTTGACGTTGATTCCTTCAGATAACTTATGATAAACCTACATCAATGAATTACGCAACCCATTATATAAAATTATAGCCTTTTTAGTCAACAATAGCTTTATTCAGTAAAAATATTATTGAACACAAACAAACAAACATCAGAATTTCCCCAAATAACATAATTTCCTTTAGACCATTCTGCAAAAGCTCTGGTTTGAGGGTGACGCACAATTTCAACATCGAAAGTTAATATCTCAAGTTATAAGGCACCAAAAATGTCAAACAAGGAATTTTTGATTAAGTTAACAATCAACGAGTAGCATCAAAAACGTTTCGTATCATTTTAGGTAGTGTTTTCATCTTTAGACTCAATCAAATCCGTAGCCATTTTTTTGGGACACCCGGTATTATTTTACTCTATTTCTTCTTAACTGTTTTTCGCACAATATTTTCCACTAATGACGAAGAGCCAAACCCGATACGTCTGGTGGTGATAATTTTATTCGAGGCTTTATAATTTGTTGATCAGTAAGAAATTGGATTGAGATTTGAAGAAATTGAAAGTACATGTAATGAAAAGCCTTGTCATTGTTGCAGAAAGTATTGTAACATTCTTTAGTAAAGCCAGGACTTTTATGACTCAGTCAGAAAGAAATCCGAACACACTTCAAAAAACTGAAAATTAAACGCCTATTTGTGGATGCAGCCACTATGAAGATCAAGAACAGGGACCAATGAGCAGCATGAGACTGCAACAACGAATACAAATGGCGAATAGTTTCTTCAGTCCTTCAGGAAGGGCATATTTTGTAATACAAATATTCAAGTTTTGCAGATAACAATGCAATTTATGATTAAAAACAATAGATTTCACGCATGTGGGTGTCCTCAATTAAACATTTTGTTTGTTGTGACTTGCTTAGCTGCGCTTAAATATATGAAATCTATATTTTGGGTGAAAAATGGCATTGTTGTGTTCAGACTTTACTATGTTCTGTCCTTATTTGTCTGTTTTCTAATGTCCATAATTTATCGCTATAACAGATCTGAGAAAAGCTAAACAGTTGTATTTCTAAATTCCTTCAAATCGAAACAGAATGGTTAGTTTCAAGATGATTAGATATTATGAAGTACTTGCAACATCAAAAATCATTTTTTGGCATCAAGTCTCGTTCCCATCACGCATACAAAATGAAATACTCTAGTAAGGAGCCTTGAGGAACACCATTTGAAAATTTACCTTTTCACGTTAATATTTAAAAATGTTTGATTTATTTGACAACCACCATCAGGTATCGTTGACACCTCTGCTGTTAACCTTTCTCAAGGCAGTATTGTTTTTGCCCGCTGATTCCTTGCTTGAGCAACCTTCCATGTTACAACCTGTTCACAGGCGCACTCTACGCAGTCCTGTCAATCTCTACTGAAATCTGTTTTCTGGTATCGACCAACAGATATTTTACAGTAAAAACAAAGAACGAAAATGGCGGCCATCTCTCGACTTTCGTTAGTTTTAGCCATTCTTGGATTGGCAATGGCTTTTGATTTAAATGATGACATTAACCTTGAAGGCCAAAAGGAAGACGAAATTTCAAGCAGTCATAGAACAGACAGTCTTAGTATGCTGATTCTAATTTCACTGCTAATTGCGACGGTCTTGATGATCTGGCTGTTCAAGATTCGAAGATTTAGTTGTTTTCACGAAACGGGTGTAGCAATGATCTTCGGAATCATAGTCGGTGCAATTATCCGATACTCAGAAGACAAAGAAGGAATAGAAAAAGCTGTAAACGTTCACAATTGCGACAATCTTACTTCAGCGCCACGAAATATGTGGATGAAAATAAACGGTACCGATTATTCTTATCTTCTTTCAGGAATCGTACAACACGCAAGGAAAGGAGCAGAAGGCAACGAACTTAACGATAAGTCTTCCTTTAACCCCGAAATATTTTTCTACGTTCTACTACCACCGATTATTTTCTTCGAAGGTTATCAGTTGCAGAGACGATATTTCTTTCGAAATCTTGGAGCCATTTGCACGTACGCTTTTTTTGGAACAACGATTTCCTGTCTTGTCGTGGGTGGAATGATTTTTGGTTTTAACAGGTTGACGGGAGTCGTTGAAAATTTTGATTTTCCCGAATGTTTGCTATTTGGGGCAATGATATCAGCAACGGATCCAGTGACTATTTTGGCAATTTTCCACGATATACACGTTGACGTGGATCTGTACGCACTGGTATTTGGGGAGAGCGTTTTAAACGATGCCGTGGCAATTGTACTCTATCGTGCCATTGAAACGTATTTGGCATACAACCCAAGCGAAGTGCGAAAATTTGATGTTTTCTCATTTTTTACAGCACTCGGCGAATTTGTTGCGATTTTCGCCGGGTCGTTAGTTATTGGCTGTGCAATGGCCTGTGTTACGGCTTTACTTACGAAGCTGACGAAAATAGGAATGTTCCCGATATTGGAGACCGCGCTGTTTTTCTTGATGTCATACACTACGTTCCTTGCAGCTGAAGTGGCCAGTTGGTCTGGCATCGTAGCTGTTCTGTTCTGCGGTATAACACAACGACATTATACATACAAAAATCTGTCACCAGAGTCAGCAGTAAGAACTATACAAACTTTTGAGTTGTTAAACTTTTTGGCAGAAAATTTCATATTCTCATACATCGGTCTGTCAGTTTTCCTGTTCAATAACCACCAATGGAATTTCGGTTTTATCGGCACTGCTTTTCTGGCAATGCACATTGGACGTTTCCTCAACATATATCCTTTATCGCTGCTCTTGAATTGCGGAAGGACACGTAAAATTGCATGCAAGCACCAGCATACCATGGTATTTGCCGGCCTTCGGGGTGCAATTGCCTTCTCCCTTGCAATTCGTAACACGGTTTCTATGCCGAGACAAATGATGTTGACTGCAACCCTCTCCATTGTCGTCATATCTGTGATACTTTTCGGCGGACTTACGATGCCTTTTACAAAATGCCTGGGCATCGAAACAGGCATAGATGAAATAGAAGAGGAATTCAAAGCAAAAAGACTTAGTTTAATCGATATAAATGATCCATGTAACACCGAGGAAGACAGAGCTGAAAAGAAGAAATTTGAGAAGTCATGGCTCGTAAGGACCTTTTCGGGTTTTGATTCCAAATATCTTAAGCCTATATTTACCGATATACATAACGAATAGATGGTTAGCTTATTAGAAAAAAAAACTGCTTGCATAAACAAAAGATGGTTCGGTAATTGAAAAACTGAAATTTGTAGCCAATAATCTCCATTGGTGTGGTAAGAGCAGCAATTAACCGAGTAATTGTAAATTGAATAAAAATATTGACAAACTTTTATACCAAAATTATTTATCAACAGGTACTGAATAAATTTCTGAAAGTTTTGGTCATTTTTTTCATCAGTAGTAGGTGAATAATTGCCTTTCTTTAGTAGTACATGAAAAGAAGTGACTTTTTCTTGAGTTTTTCTATTATTCATCTATTACTGACGAAGGGCAATTGCCGATATTTTAGTATAATGGTTTGCTAGTATTTAAATAATGGTCACACGCTATATTGGTTTTGAAATAAAATGTTTTGGGAACAAACAAAGAAAATTAAAAAAATTCCTATTGGTTAGAATCATATGGCTCGAAGAGCGTTGTTAGAAAACTTTATATTCTCATTTTTGATTTCCTTTGATTACAGCATCGTGTAAAATTGTAAATTATTTAAAGATACATGAAAATGCCAAAATGCTGTTGTTTATAAATTTCTTTTCTCGAAGATCAACCCAGATAATTATCAAAACCAAACTGTATATTTGAGGCCCAACAATTGAATAATTCATACACACATTGCTAAATGATCTAGATCGAATACATACTTTGCTAAATAAAATTATCCAAAGCTAAATAATTACTGAAAGCTCTCTAAAGATAAACAAGACAATTCGAGTTAACGAGAAATTCAAGTTACAGTAGAAACCCACACAAAAGAACCTATATTTTTGCTAACAACATAAATAGGTTTGTATTTAAGACCATAAGAAAACAAAGCTGGGGATAGGGGATAACGTATTAAAATTGGACACTTTAGTTAATTGGACAAGTTAATTTCGTAAAAAAGGGAAGCAACATTTTAGCCCGAGGTTCTTGCATTTGTGGGTTCTTTTGTGCGGGTTTTCTACTTTATAGGGGTGACTATATATTTACTTTCAATTCAATATATCAATTTGATGCAATTTCAGGGAATCTATCTACTGTTCGGTCGGTAAAGAAAAGTAGCCACACAGAAAAGTATGACTGGAATAAAATTTTAAAAATCAGAAAAATAAAAAATTCATAAATGGGGTATAAAATATTATTCTACTGCAAAGCTTGAATTTAAATTTAAAAAAGCTAATTTTACAAGGATTTGATGTACAATCCACAACTGGAAAAATCTATTCTGAATATACATATAAAAAGCAACGAATCTGTTACCCATTTTGGCCATGTAACATACCGGATATAAAAAGTGCTCTCAACGAAGCCTAAAAATATATTTTCAGCATATATTAACATTTTACTTTAGCATGCATAATCAATAACAAGTAGAATATTGCGGGAAAGAGAGATATAATGATGAGCAACTCCAGGGTTGTAATAATTTCAGTGTAAATATTTGAAACTTTTCACCCCAAAACAAAACCTATATTTTGTTTTTATTCATCTTCATTCAGCTGGAAGTAAACATACCTGGTTTGTTGTTAAACATTTGTTCAACAAAATCTGATGTAAATTTGTTAATATCTCCGACTTTAAAAAAATATAAAATTGACGTTGTTGTGACTAAGCACGTTTGCTAGATGAGTCGCGAAATCAAAGGTAAATCAATACAAAAGAATTTTCACCTTCATTAAAAGTAAACAATTGTCAACAATCGGAAACTATTACACAGTACTTCACAAATTGAATAAATATTATTCAACTGCATCTAGCTTTAGAAATAAAACTTTTAGGTCTATTCAAGATGCCAAGCGACAAGGCATATATTGGAAAAATTGCGACTGAAAACATATTTTGATAATTCTCTATTATTAGCGACATGTTAGTCTGCGCAGCGAAAAAAGATTTGTTCCTATCAGCGGACTGCTGTTTTGCTTCTTCAATATCACTTTCACATAATTGTTAATTTTGTGTTATAAATTTAGTGTGTTATAAATGTTATGTTTACACTACAGTTCTGCATGTCTTGAGGAAGCCACTACCATAATTAAAATTTCAACGAATTATAACCCTGCACTAAAGAAGTGCTTCTATATTCTATAAAAACATAAATGCCGTACGAACAATTTTTTTACAGCTCATACAGTTAGCCACGGATATCTGGGTGCAATTGAAGTAATTTCTGCATGCTACTGACACTTAATGAAAAAATCAAGTTTAGTACATTACAACCAATATTGCGTCCCTATTTACTCGCACAACAAAAATCAGAGCACAAAGTCCAAGGCCCTGTTTCCATTACTCTTCAAATTTCTCGTGAAAACTTGGCATGAAAATTGAAGTGTTTATATCACACTATATTCAAACGAATATGAAAGCGATCACATTCGTTGCAGGACGGCAGAAGTGCCGTATCGTTTTCTTCGTTTGAAGAGACAATTTATAACGTTATCATCTTCAAATAATTTCGTTTTAAGTGTTTCCATTAAAACGATGCGTTTTTAAAAAGTATCCCCCACCGATATCATGATTTGATTTCAAACAGTGCTACAAAAGACTCTAAAATGTCCTCAAGCGTTTTAATGGAAACGAATATCCCCCAAACGGTTAAATTCTGCACCCACCGTTTTCCTTAAAAACAATGTAATTTAATCGAGGAAAAAAGGTTCATTAGGAGGTTCACTTTTCGAGAAATAAGAAAAAACCCTAAATCTCACAAAACTTCTTTGAAATTTTATGCCTAATCTAAAAAAAAAGCTGTCAAAAGACGTGTTATGGATCATGACGCCTAACTAGATTGATTAGCCAGTGACGCAGCACATCTTGTTTTCATAATGCATCGAAACGATACGCATAATTCGACTGCAGCATTAAAGAGGCTAATAAGATATATCTTCTGAAAGCTATGTATTACAAAATTTAACAGAAGTCATATCCTGCATTTGAAAATTTGCAAAGATACTTTTGCACTGTTTTTCAATACTTTTTCAAAAGACATTTACCACTACAATAGCGGCTGAGGCATTTTTGCCAAGATATATTGTGTTCGATTATAAAATTTCAACTCAACTGACTTGTTCTTTCATATAGTGCAGTGCTTTATGGTAAGTACACCGTATCTTTCATTAATCATTCCAGTCTACTTAACTTCAATAACAAATGACATAAATTATCTTTCGTAGTTCGAATTTTGACTTGCTGCCTAAAGATTTAAGCCAAGAACTACTACTCTCTTCCAAGGACCAGGAATTAAAAACCTCGCGAAGGAGAACAGCCAATAACTCAGATTTTGTTGTGAGCAAATTTGAACTGTTGAACTCAATTTAAAAAATAATGTACTGAACTTTAAGATGGTCATTCAGTGTCATTTGCATGCATGCTTTACTTCAATCGTTTTTTAAAATTTCCGATCAACCGTCTATGAAAAGGTGTACATTTTGGAACAGTCGGTAGCCTAAAATGATATTGACATCAAAACAACTAAATATCACGTAGAAATGACATCAAAACAGCCAAGCCATACCTTCATGGCTTTAATATTTGGGGCCTCTATTGGATATCGTCTCTCTACCGTGTCAATAATAAATTGATTTGGATATTTGTCCTGATTTAAATGAGCAAATACTTGCGTGATGGTCATGCACTTGAAGACACCCTTCGGTTGCTCTGACTGTACAAAAAAATAGAAAAAAATACAAAATTTAATGTGAAGCAAATCACTTTCATCAGTGTCTAAAAAAGATTGTTAAAACTTATATAGCTTTTGCTAAAACTTCACCCAGTCGATTCTTTCATGATTTGCTGACAGTTAACTATTAAAGCACAAAACAATACCATAGCTAGATATATCTTAATAAAATGCCACATATTGAAACAAATAAATAAAATGCCACATATTTATCATTGTGGTTAAAAATACTTAAAAATTTTGGCGTGTTATTGTTTTTTGCTGCTGACAGTAGTCCTTATGAAATTTTGAAAGGGATTCTGATAAAATTCCTTTCCTAGTTGCAGGTAAAACCAATATACCAATTACAAAACTGTGGAAAACAGAAATATTTCACAAATCCGCGACAGATATTGGCAATGAAAATTAGAACACCTTACAAGAATACGGTGTTACAATTAGGTGGTAATCATTTATATGGTAATGTATTTTACAAAGCCTGATAAAAGAAATACTGGCTTAATATATTGAATATGATACGAGAGAATGAAATTTGAGAATTAAGATAACCGTCTTCAAATATCAGATTTGCAATCACCAAGAAACAAATTGTTCATTGGAACACTTAGCGATGAATACATTAATAATTGTATTTTTAAACCAATTTTGCTTTAAATAAAATTTGAGAATGAAGACGAGATCTTTTCATTATGCTTTTACCGAATGTTGCTTAGTTCATGTCTCTATTAAATAAGATATATGCACAGAGACACTTTAAGGGTACAAAGTACCAAATAAATAAACTCTTCGAGATTCCTGTTTGAAGATGATATCAAATTTAGGATTTTAAAAAGAATATCTCAGCACTCCAGACACCGTATTTGCTCAGAAAGGAAAATCGTAAGTTACTTATTGAGCATCACTATCTGCATAACATTAAACAAATAAGACATAATCTTTATCACTTTATCGTATCAAACGTGTTACCGCCTTTTTGGGACACCCTTTTTGGGACACAGAAAGACTTAAACACTGACAGAAAATCGAAAAAACAAAGTCAGCAGGGATTGCCTTCAAGCCGGAGAGACTGTCATTTCAAAAAAGGTATACGCCCCTTCATGATTTATTGGTCTAAAATACAATAGCTGGATTAAAGATATTTTGCTCTACCTTAGTTAGATTCTGTCATATGATCTGGAACAATTCGTTATTATTTACCGTTTCCCTACTGTGCTGCATTTAGTTTTTCTGCCTTGAAATTTACGGGTAAGTAAAGTTGCTGCTGTTACACAAATATTAACTTTATTCTATTTCAGCAGAAATCTCAGTCATCGGTAACTGTAGGTTCTTTTGGTGATTTCATAATGAGTCATATTTTGCAGTATATCCTCAAAATTGGAATAATGTTCTTTTTCATACCTAGGTCACCCAAGAAGTTTACCAAAATTAAAGTTAAGTATTAATTAATTAATAAGCAGTAATTAATTTTCGACACCGTCTTCTGTGGTCTGCATGACCAGTTGGTCAGTTCATAAGCAGGAGCTATTTTCAGCAATGCTTTTTCGATATATTATGCAGTCTTAAAGAATGCAACAATGAAAAAGGATACTGAATGTTTATAAAACTTACCACATGGCTGTCAAAATACGCCACAAAACCTTTTCGAACATCTAAAACAAACCATCGTCTCTTCCATGACCTCCGTACCTCTACAAATAAAAACGAGAAGTTTCATCTCTGAATTATTATGAAATCTAACCGTACGAGCTGTAGCAAGCCTCAGGCAAGATTATTTAAAGCATCATGCTTCTTTAGAAATATTTATTGCACGTGAAGTCTAAAACCAGTGTAAATAATTTCTACAAGGATTTTTTTATATAACGTTTCGAGATATTGCAATTTGGAAAGTTTACCTGATGGCGTCAAAAGTAGTTCTCAGGATTTTGACAAAATTTCAGTAGGCGATATCTCAGTAACTTTCATTTGATTTACTTCAAAGTTTCACCCAACATATGAAATATTGTTCTATCAAGATTGCTATTAATGAAATAATTTCCATAAAGTTGTTTTAAATTTTGTCAAAATCCCGAGTACTACATGTGACGCCATCAAGTAACATTTTCAAATTAAAACATCTCGAAAACTATAAATACTATGCAAAAAGTGAAATCCTCTTTTGCATCTCTCAACATTTTTGTTCAGACGGAAGAGCATTAAAAAGGTTAAATTTTTAGATTGCATATGCCCTTTAAAACAAATTATCATTTTGCAAAGCTGAACTCACTTCCTTGTTTCACTAAGTAACCACTGCAAGTAGTTTCTGTAATTGTCACTTCAGTTACGCCGTTGAATTTTACCCCTAAAGAAAAGATGTTGAAAAATTTACAAAAGCCAAAAAAAACAAGAAGAGCATTCGATTTAAAAACCAAAGAAAGCAACAAAAATAAACAGAAATTATTAACACAAACAAAATTTCAGTCCAAGTTTGCTATTTGAACATGTTTGTTTCAAATTATATTCTGAAGAACAGTTTAAAAACTGAAAAAGTGAATTGTTTGTGCGCTTAAATTTAACAAAGCAAAATAGAGCTTCGTACACTCACAACCTAGAAAAATATATTAAATAATTCTAATTAGGGTATACGAAAAATTTATTGATTTCATTTAATATTCTTGTGGCTACATATTCTTGTTTATATTTGTGGCTATATATATTTGTGGCTAGTAAAGTTATGACTTTTTAGCACTCAGCAGCATTGAAGTCCATAAAGTTGACATTCTTACATGTGTTGCTTAAGAAATGAAAACATATTTAAAATGCTGTGATTTTAAAATTTATCAGCTTTTGCCTAAACGAAAGGAATGGGGTACTTTTCTATAGACAAATACGGAATTATGGGTATAAATGTTCATCAAGGTACCCAGTATTATGGGTATATATTTTGAGAAACATAAATTTCTGAATCCTACATATAAATTTTATGAAGACTAGAATCATACATATAAATTTCAAGCAAAATGAAAAATCTCGCTATCTGTATAAACTACAATATTGTGCTTGTAGGCTGTGACTGTCTTATATGGTCCCACTTTTTTCTAATGTTGCTGACACAGAAAAATTATGGGTCAATTTTTCAAGTAATGACCCGGAATTATTGCCCCAATTTCTTTCTCATAATCGCACATCCATGTTAGTTGGGTCGAAATCTAGGGTCCCGTGACAACTTTTAGCAGACCTTGTTTTGAAAGTTGATTTTGGTGTTTTTAAG